>CM064492.1:1536781-1664281 GCA_032716605.1 Paralithodes platypus
ACACCAACATCCACTGCTCTTGATAGTATTTATTTCATGACTCCATCCATATATACAGTAAACAACCACGGGGACATCACACACCCCTGTTTCAAACCAACATTCAGGTCAAAGAACTCGCTCTGCTCACTCTCCACACGTACTGCCGCCTTTGCACCCTCATAAATGCTCTTCACTGCTTTCAGCAACTTGCCCTCTACTCCATATATTCTAAGTACTTTCCACAAACCTTCTCTATCCACTCTGTCATAGGCCTTCTCCAAGTCCATAAAGGCAACATACACCTTTTGTTTCTTCTCCAGATACTTCTCCACAACACAATTCAGGGTAAAAATCTGATCTACACATCCTCTTCCCTTCCTAAAACCTCCCTGCTCGTCGCCTATCCATTTCTCCGTTCTCACTCTCACTCTCTCAATCACTACCCTACTGTATACCTTCCCTACTACGCTTAGAAGACATATTCCTCGGTGGTTACCACACACTCCTCTTTCCCCTTTGCCCTTATATAGGGGGACTATTATGCCAGTCTTCCAGTCATCGGGTGCACTCCCCTTCTCCCATGCTAGTTTGCACATTTTCCATACCCATTCTATCACTATCTCACCACCATACCTCAACATTTCCCCACACACTCCATCTGTTCCTGGTGCTTTCCCCAACTTCACTCTTTTCATGGCTTCCCACACTTCTGACCTCCTGATCCCCACCTCCTCCTCCACTACTTCTCTTCTTCTCCCTCCCATACCATATCCAGCTATGTTTGCTGGCTCTTCATTCCTTTCATTTAGCAACTCACTGAAGTACTCCCTCCATCTTTCGACTCTCTCTTGCTTCTCGGCTAGCATTCTCCCATTCTTATCTTTCACACCCTTACTGTTTCCCTTGCTACCTTCCCTAACTTTCTTGACTTCTTTCCAGAACAGTTTCTTACTCTCCCTCCATTTTACACTCAGATTCCTTCCAAATTCTTCATCTACTCTTCTCTTACTTTCCTTCACTACTCTCTTCACCACCCTCTTACTCTCCACGTACCTCGCTCGTTTCTGTCTCTCGGAATCTTCATTCCCTCTACTACCCAACCACTCTCTATATGCTTTCTTCTTTTCTTCCACAGCTATTCTTACCTCTTCTGTCCACCATGCTGTACCTTTCACTCCCCTCCCTCTTCTCCTCACTCCACACACCTCCTCACATGCTGCACAGATCTCATCCTTAAACACCTTGCTCATCTCCTCCACTTCCTCCATAACTTCCAGGTCGAACCCACCTAGTCGTCTTTCCACTGCTCTCCTGTACTCCTCCCTGACTTCCTCCTCCTGCAACCTCTCCACCCTCCTCACCATTCCACCCTCCTCTCGCCTCCCTCCCGCTCTCCTCACCCACTTCTTTTGTATCCTAACCTTAGCTACCACTACATAATGATCAGACAGACCCCCTCCAATACCCCTATACACCCTAGCATCCATCACAGATTTCTTCATTCGTTCATCCACACATACATAATCAATCAATGACTTTCGTTCCACCACTGTCTTATCCTTCATCGTCAACATCCGTTTCCACGTGTACCTGTGGATCATTCTGTGTCGGAAGAAGGTGTTGGCTATCCACAGCCTCCTCCCCACACATACGTCCACAAGTGCACTACCATTCCCATTCACCTCTGATGGTACCCCCCACCCTCCCACCACTCCCTCAACTTTCCTATCACCCACCTTACCATTCATATCCCCAATCAGAAATATTCTTTCGTTCTTGTCAAACTTCTCCAGGCACGCCTCCACATTCATCCAGAACTCCTCTTTCTTTCTTTCAAGTATATCCTCTGTCAGGGCATACACGCATACAATCACCCACGTTTGTATTCCTACTTTCATTCTCACCCACACAATCCTTGAACCCACAGACCCATACTCTCTTACACATTCCTTCCATTTGCTACTTACAAACAAACATGCACCTTCTCTCGCTGTTCCTTCACTCACTCCAGCACACACACCCATTCCACACTCCCACTCTCTCACATCTGAACCTTTCCATTTGGTCTCTGTCATTCCACATACATCCAGCCTGGCATTCACTAACACTTCCAGAACCTCTCTCTCTTTTGTGCCATCATTCATGCCACTAACATTCCACGTAGCCATTCTCAGAATGTCCGAAGGCATATCCTTAGTCGGTCGTGGTTCGTCAACGTTGGTTCCGTCCGCATCCGAGGCTGTTCGTTCGTTTTTCTTTGCTTAGATATTTTTTCCGGGTGGGGGTCGCAAGCCTACCGACCCAAAGTATAAGGATTCTATATAGCAATGTCGATGGGCTAATCTCTAAGAAATTAGAACTAACAGACTTACTCATTACTAAGAAACCAGAAATAGTATGTCTCACTGAGACAAAACTAAGAGAGGAACTTGATATAAATCTGCTAGGATGGTCTGAATACAGGATTTGGAAGAGGGACAGAACATTTTGACATGGAGGTGGAGTGTGCATCCTTACTAGGAAAGATTTGATTGTGTCTGAGATAAAACTAGAAACATCAACAGCAAGAGTTTTAGCACTAGATATTGGTGGAAACGAACAAATAGTGGTGATAGTAGCATATGCACCTCCCAAGACGAAGACATGGAGTAAGGAGGAGCATAGCCTAATGCATAAGGAAACAATTAGTGTGCTAGAAAATATCTTAGCTTCAAAGGATGAAATAGTCATGTGTGGGGACTTTAACTGCAAGGAAGTGAATTGGGAAGAACTTGAACCCGGAACAGGAGAGGAAAGTTGGGGCTATGAATTTTTAAGTATGGCCATGGAAAATTCTACATACCAACATGTAAAAGAGTCAACAAGAGTAAGGGCAAGTGATCAACCAGCTAGATTGGACCTTCTCTTCACAAGAAGGGAGGAGGAGGTTCAAAGTATTCAGTACCTATGCCCACTAGGAAAAAGCGACCATGCAGTTCTCGACATAGACCTACTATTGAAGCATTATCTACCCAAGGAAAGGGAAAAGCACAAGGAAAATCACTGGATGTATTCCAGAACCGATTTCGCAGGACTACAGGATTTTTTCAAGTCACAAAATTGGGATCAGGTGTTATCTGAAAGTGAGGTAGACAAAAAACTCAAGGCATTCATGGAGATCTATGATACTGGTATAAAAACTTTTGTCCCAAAGTACATTAATAACAGAAAAAAAGGAAATCGCAAAGAATGGTTTAACCGCGAATGTAGGCAGGCACAGGAAGCAAAAAACAAAGCCTGGAAAAAGATGAGAAACTGGGATTCGGAAGATAACAGGCAAAAGTATAAAGAGGAGAGAAACAAATACACAGAAATGAGGAGGAGGTCAGAGGCAAACCATGAGAAAGGGATAGTGGAGAACTATGAAAAGAATCCAAAAATGTTTTTCAAGTTTGTAAAGTTTGTAAACGGCAAAAGGAAGATAAAAGCCACAATCGTAAAGATTAAAAGTGGAAACAGAATCATAGAAGAGGATACAGAAATTGCGGAAGAACTAAATAGAAATTTTGCATCAGTATTTACAAAAGAAGGAGAATTCATTGCACCAGAAACCAATGAGATAGGTACAGAGGAAATGCCGGAAGTCACATTTAACAGAGCAGAGCTCATAGACATAATGAGTAAGGTGGATCCAAACAAAGCCGCCGGACCGGACGGAGTATCAGGCTGGATTATTTAAAGAAAATGCCATGGAACTGAGTATACCATTATATGATATAATGACCAAATCATTGGACACAGGGATAGTACCTACAGAATGGAAAAGAGCAAACATTATTCCTATATTTAAGGGAGGAAGCAGAGATAAACCACTGAACTATAGACCTGTATCACTATTGAGCATCCTCATGAAGATTCTGGAAGGATTAATAAGGGACAAATGGGTGAACTACCTGGAATCCAAAAGATTAATTACTGACCGACAATTTGGATTCAGAGGAGGCAGATCATGTGTAAGCAACTTGTTGAGTTTTTACTCTAGAGTAATAAACACAGTGGACCAGAGGGAAGGATGGGTAGACTGTGCCTACCTAGACTTTAAAAAGGCATTTGACAAAGTTCCACACAAGAGATTGCTGTGGAAATTAAAACATGAGGGAAAAGTAGGAGACAAACTGCTGAAATGGATGGAGAGCTACCTTAGCGGAAGACAGATGAGAACAACAGTAAGGGGGAAATCGTCAAACTGGACTCAAATTACGAGTGGAGTACCACAAGGATCTGTTCTAGCCTCAATCATGTTTCTAATATTTGTAAATGACTTACCTGAGGGACTAACAAGCTACATGAGCATGTTTGCGGACGATGCTAAGCTGCTTAAAACGATCAGAACCCAGGAGGATTGCCTTGAACTCCAAGCAGATTTGCAAAAGAAGATCCATGAATGGAGCATCAAATGGAATATGGAGTTCAATGCAGGGAAATGTAAGACTCTAGAAATGGGTAAAAGCAAGTACAGACCTAGAAAAGATTATAAACTAGGAATTTAAGTGATTCCCAAAGCAGAAAAAGACTTGGGGATAGAATTTAAGGATAACATGTCTCCAGAAAGCCACGTAAATAAGATAGTGAGAGAATCACTAGCACTATTGGCAAATATCAGGATGTCTTTCAATTATCTTAATGAAAACACCATGAAACAAATAATAACGGCAATAATAAGACCCAGGATGGAATATGCATCTGTAGTGTGGTCCCCTCACATGAAGAAACATATCCACAAAATTGAGAGGGTACAGAGAGCAGCTACGAGGATGATCCCAGGTTTGGAAAATTTGGAGTACCAAGAGAGGCTCGAGAGATTGAATCTACCTACACTGGAACAGAGAAGGAAACGAGGACAGCAAATTCAGATATACAAATGTGTTAGAGGTATTGACAAAATCGACCAAGAAAACTTCATAGAGAGGGATGGAGGTGAGAGAACAAGAGGTCACAGCTACAAACTGAAAGTGCCTAATAGTAAATCTGATCTGAAAAGTAAAAGATTTCCTACCAACTCAATTGGTGGGTGGAACAAATTGCCAGCCGAAGTAGTGTCTGCACCATCAGTGCATAGTTTCAAAGCACGGTATGACGAACATATCTTAGGAGGCGGGAATTAACAAGCATGCTCACTCCCGCAAATACAACTAGTGTAAGTACAGCTGGAGGGCGTGAGGGGTGGTAGCTTAGCCGCAGAGTTCAGTGTGGCTGGAGCCGTCAGAGAGGGAGGGTATGCTGCTCCTAGCTCTTGTCCAGCTCTGTTTCGGCGGCTATAACCCTCACAGCAAGTTGGGAATGAGCACAAATGACATGGGACATATAATAAAGGCACTGCAATACACTCTTAAGCACTATGGTGATGGGCTGGTCTATCAGAGTGAGAACTGAGCGATCTCTGCCATACCCATAGCTTACTCTGACTGTTCCTTTTACTTAGATATTTTCTAGATCTCAAGTGACGGCGTCTCTTCCGTGGATTGATCTCCCAATCTACCAAGATTGGAAGCCAAAGCGTCACATTTTTCCTTTGCCCCTCAACTTTCTCTTCATAATTATTCAAACGGTACCGACGCCTTAAAACTCAAGACTCTCATTCTTCATATGTTTCTGCCCGGAATCAAGCCAAATCTGTTCTTCGACTTGCCAAACACTCTTTCATCAATAATAAATGCACTGAACTATCCAACTCTAGCTCTTCCCAAGCTTTCTGGCATCTAGCTAAAAACCTCTCCAACAATTTCTTTCCCTCCCCTTTCCCACTCTGATGGCACAACCATCACTTCTTCCTCTGACAAAGCTAAACTCTTCGCTCAAACTTTTGCTAGAAACTCCACCTTGGATGATTCCGGTGCTATTCCTCCCTCTCCGCCCTCCTCTCTCTTACTTATGCCTAATATCCTAATCTCTTCTAAAGATGTACTTTCTACCCTCTCTGGGCTTAACACTAATAAGGCGTACGGTCCGGACGGTGTTCCTCCTATTGTTCTCAAAAACTGTGCTTCCGTGCTGACTCCCTGCCTAGGCAAACTCGTTCGTCTCTGTCTATCCTCTAACGTCTTCCCTTCATGCTGGAAGTTTGCTCACATTCAACCTGTCCCAAAGAAGGGTGACCGCTCTCAACCCTCCAACTATCGTCCTATTGCTCTCATCTCTTGTCTTTCTAAAGTTTTTGAAACTATTCTTGCTTCCAAATTTCTTAAGCATTTCTCTTCTCATAATCTGCTCTCAGATCGCCAGTATGGCTTCCTTAAGGGTCGCTCTACTGGTGATCTTCTTTCATATCTTACTAACTCTTGGTCATTCTCCTTTCGGGACTTCGGTGAGACTTTTTCTATTGCACTAGACATATCGAAAGCCCTTGATAGAGTCTAGCATAAATCTTTAATTTCTAAACTACCCTCCTTCGGTTTCTATCCCTCCATCTGTGCCTTTATCTCTAATTTCCTTTTCGGCCGTTCCATAGCCGTGGTTGTGGACGGCCATTGTTCACTTCCTCACCCTATAAACTCCGGTGTTCCTCAGGGCTCTGTCCTATCTCCTATTCTATTTCTAATTTTTATAAATGATCTCCTTAACCCGTACAGCCCCAGCGACGCGTCTGACGCGTCGGCGATGTATGTAACGCACAGCCCCAGCGACGCGTCTGACGAGTCACCCTAATTGCTCCGACCGTAACCTCAGGTGTAGCCACTCGAGAGAGCTCAGATTTGTATGGGAACTGTGTACGTATCCCACGCAACCGTGCCGATGGTTGAAAACTCTCAAAGTCCACGTGCGTGCGCGTGAGCGCGCAATAACCTACTTTTTTAGGGTAATTGCCTTCAATTTTTTACTCTTGTAAAATACATTTTCGGGGGCTCTGTAGGACCATTCTTTAAGCTTTTTGAGCGGTTTTTCATGGTTTTTCCTTCATTCCTAACCCATTCGCTATTGTTTCTGGAATAAAAAAAAAAATTGAAAACCGGCCGGGTTCTGGTGAACAAACAATACAAAACTAGCCGGGGCTCCACGGGTTAAGGGGACCGACCGGTTAATTACAAACTTCCAGGTCTTACTTTCAATTTAAATGAAATTTGGCACAGGTGTATATGACCATAAAACTAGATATAAAAAAAAAAAAAAAAAAACAAAAAAAAAAATCCTGCAATTTAGGTAAAAAAAAACGTTGACAATCATAGCACTGCAGAAAATGATAAACTCCTACAGAAATCCCCATAGCACATGTTTTATGTGATCAAACAACTCACAAAAGGTGTATCTGTAGTTTCTATAAAACACATTTTATATATTTTGTGTATTTGTTCGATTTAGGTGATGACGGATTCAGGCGAATATATTTATAGAAAATTACAACTTTGACGACATATTGTGAAAAAAAAAAAATACTAGAGTAAATTGGCTTTATAGGCCTTTTAGTGTTTTTAATTACCTTTCCAATGGTATATACACCATTCCTTTAGGTCCAATAATAACTGTAGAATAACATCCGATAGTGCGGCAATATAGGTTCTGAGAAAAACAGGTGAAAGTCTAAGGTAGCCTAATTAGGTGAAAATTTTTACTTTTGTTTTTTAGATTTACAATATTTTATGCAGGAACATGGCAAAGTAGAAGATAAAGCGTATCGGAGGTTGTAGAGTAGCTTACGCTCTTTCGATTTATATAGGTATGCTCCTCGTACGACCAGTAGTTACTGAGCATGTTAATTTCAAAGTTCGCTATATAACGTTTTTAGAATTACAGGAAAAGTTTGGAAAACATAAAAAAAAACTATTTCCAATGGGTTTTCACTAATAACATTTCACTGGCTTATGAAGGGATGTTGACTCTTGTTGAGTAAACACCTATTGGTATTTTCAGGATTTCCATTTTTTTAAGCCTAAATTAACCGGTCGGTCCCCTTAACTGTACCTTAATTCCCATCCATTCATATGCAGACGACTCAACCTTACACTACTCCATTAGTTTTTCAGAACGCCCCAGCCAGCAATCCCTCAACGATAAACGTAATGAAGCCATAGAACTCTTAAATTCTGATCTAAATACTATTTCCAATTGGGGCAGAGAAAACCTTGTTAACTTTAATGCTTCCAAAACCCAATTTCTCCATCTATCTACCCGTCAGGATCTCCCAGCGGGCTTACCTTTAGATACCTTTAGATACCTTTAGATGTGTTCGCCGCTCTTCTAGCGGCACCAAGGAGCGCGACGCCCCTCGTTATGGGTGGTGATTTGGTGCAGTAGACTGTTTGAAGCGACAGCTCGCTCCCTTGCGAGGATGGGCTCGTCTGGCACTTTTTGCAGTTCGACATCTAGGGCTCTCTTGAAGTTGTCTAACGAGATGTCCCTCATGTCTCTTACTCGCCGTGGGAGTTTGTTGAAGAGATGTGGGCCTCTGTGTGATAACCAGCCCTCTCGCAGAGAGCCCATAGTACCCCTGTTATTCATCCGGGGGATTTCGCATTCCCAGCCTCTCCTATCACTGAATTTCATGACTATCGGAGTATGTAGGTTTGGTACTAAACCATCTGCGATTTTCCACGTGTATATTATTAGGTAACGTTCTCTTCTATGTTCCAGTGAGTACAGATTCAGTGCTCTTAAACGCTCCCAATAGTGTAGATGTTTTATCGAACTTATATGCGAAGTGAAATTTCTTTGTACACTCTCTACGTCATTTATTTCACCTGCTTTGTATGGGGATGTTAATACGCTACAGTATTCAAGCCGCGGTAGCACTAGAGATTTGAAGAGCGTTATCATAGGCAATTCACCGCGTGTTTTAAAAGTACGCAGAATCCAACCCGTTAGACGTTTCGCAGCCGCCACTTTGACCTGGTTATGTACTTTGAAACCCATATTTTCAGACATTAATACCCCAAGGTCTTTCACACTATCCCTTATTCTTCAACAATACAAAAATCAACCCTTCATCTTCTCTCAATATTCTTGGTGTCTCTTTTTCTTCTGCTCTCATTTGGAAGGACTATATTACCAGTCTTGCTAAGGCAGCCTCCCAGAAGCTGGGTGTGCTCAACCGCCTTAGGGGGTTCTTTTCCCCTGCACACCTTCTTGCTCTGTACAGGGGCATAGTGCGCCCTTGTATTGAGTATTGTTCACATGTGTGGGGAGGTTCCTCTCACACCGCTCTCCTAGACAAAGTTGAAAGGAAGGCCTGTCGTATCATTAACTCCCGTCCACTCACCAACTCTCTGCAATCTCTCTCTCTTCGCCGCAATGTTGCATCTCTCTCACTATTCTATCGCTACTACAATAACCAGTGTTCCTCGGAGCTTTCCCAGTGTATACCACCTCCTCTACGTAGGGTACGTAGTACCCGCCTTGCAACAAAATCCCAGCCCTACTCTGTGCAACTCTCTAACCCAAGAGTGAAACGTTACTCTCAAACTTTCTTCTACTCAACATCTGACCTCTGGAACTCTCTCCCAGAATCAGTCTTTCCCTCTTCCTATGACTTAAATTGCTTCAAACTCTGTGTGTCCAGGCATTTTGGCTCGAACGTCCCTTGATTTTGGCCCTGTCACTCTTTCAACTATGGGGAGGCACTCGCTATAGGCAGTTATGCCTTTTGCCTCCCTCAATCACATAGAAAAAAAAAAAAAAAAAAAAAAAAATTGCTGAGGGGCAAAGGGCCCTGGGTGGGGCTTTGGTTTCCCGGGCGTTTCCGCACCCTCCTCAGCTCCCCGCCATGCAGTGGATTCGGTCACCCAGGCTTTATTGTGGTCGGCAGGGAGGGTTCTGTAGGGGCGCTCGGTTATGGCCTTGGCCTTGCTCGGGGCCTTGGGGCTGCTCGGCCAGGCAGCTTGGGGAACAACAACAACAACAACTCTTAAGCACTTTACTGCACTTTAAAGCACTGCGGTAGGAGAGGTGAGGTCTTGCAAGATGGCTGGGCTGATTATCCGGTCTTTTCTCGTATCTCCTGGCTTTATCCTACACACTGAGCCATGTATGGTTGTCATGTGAAGCTACAACAACCTTGATAATCCTTTCTTGCACAAGGATGTAGAATAAAAGTCCAGATATAAGATTATAGGTTCTTATCAGCCAAAGATACAGAGAGCTGGGAGGCACTGCTATGCTGAGTGCCGACCGGATGTTACTGAGGCAACATGTACAATGTTGCCAGATATATTTGGTGCAATATTGACGCTACTAAAGAGTACGGTATATTACCATGGGATATTAAACAATGATAGTATTGCCCTGAAAGTACATGTGTGTATGTTGCAATATGATTAACCCCTTATTGGCGGCGCTCGACTTAAGTCGTGCACTCATTTGCAGCAAGTTAGGAGCATTATTAAGGCTTTTAAAGGGTTAAAATAGAGTGCAAATGGCCGGGAGCGCAGCGGGCCAGACAGCCGACTCCCAGGGCTTACCGCCGCCCATTAACTCATGTTCCCTGTGTTCTCGAGAGGCCGGCAGTGTAGCCAGTAGTGAGCATAACTGGGAAAAATTCTAGGTTTGACTCCTGTAAGGAGATAAAGAAAATCTAATACTTCCCAAACTTGACTACTTCCTTTAACGTGACGATAGTGCGTTGTTATATGTGCGATTAGTTTGCTTGGGAAACAGATTAACTTGCTCATGTAGTAATGTACACCCTATGTGGTGGATTGTGTTCTTTTATTTAATAATTTTCATTTTAGTAAGCGTTGTTTCCACATAGCGATTTTGATAATTTAATTTGACTTTATATTGTCCTTGTCCCAATTTTGGTTTGTTTAGTTTGCAAGTTTTACATTTTAATTTAGTAGTGGCCCCGTAATCATTGACGAACATGCCTATTACATAAGGCATCCTCTTCAAACACTAATTCCCCGTAGTTTTGAATCTACCGCGCAGAGCATTTAAAATCTGAGGAGCCTTCATCATGAGCGCACGCGACCTCACTCATGGCTTCAGTCATTATAAATTGGGTTCTCACTACGAAAAACTTCGTAAAAAATAAAAACAAAAAGAAAATAAGAATAACTATCCAATAAGCTTTCCATCATATCGTGGATGTACTTGTGTGGATCTTTGACCAGACGCTGATTCAGGAGTCATTCTTCCTTCACTGACATATCAAGTAAACCAAAATCCTTAATACATCAACGAATGGGAAGGGGATGGTCGGGAGGGCCCCAGTCGTCAATGATTACGGGGCCACTACTAAATATTAGGTTTTCTTTATCTCCTTACAGGAGTCAAACCTATAATTTATTAGTGGCCCCTCCATCATTGACGAACATGCCTGATTCTAAGACTGGAGGGGGACATTCGTAATCATATCATAACTCTAGAAAAGCAGATAATCAACATAGTATTCTTACTTTGAAAATATATTTACACATGGCGCAGCCCATACATATACAAAAAAGGGGTTCAAGCAGGTGCGTGCTTCAAAGAAGCCTGCTTGACAAAAAGGGGTAACTCTGGAGATTCTGTGAACAGATCTGGAGTTACAAAGGCACCCCACTCAACGAGTGGTGACAAAAATAATAAGTTATAAGTTTACATGTGCACATATATCCCCATAATATTCGTGGAAACATCTTGCAAAACATCTCCACTGATTAATACTAAATTGCTTTCACAGCTAAAACTACTATAACAACCCTGTTGTTTGTACTAACATTGTACTAGCACAATTTCTCGCCCTGAATAGAACAGAGAAATTTTCATATCACATTATCCATCACAGATCTTACACTCCGGCGGGGTCTAGGGTGTCCTATGTTACACTGACTGCACCCCCCCCCCCCCTTTTTTCCTTGAAAGTAAACAAAAGTGACTGAAGGGCCACCTAGACCCTCTGCCTTAAAGCTATACATGGTAAGGAAGGTTTGTCTAGAGCAACTGACAAGTATCTAGTCAAAAACGTATGATTAGAAGCCCACAACTGTGTGGACGTAATATCTTCTACTGAAAAGTTCTTCAGGAAGCGTAAAGAGGCCGCCCATTTGCGTAAGTCGTGGGCCCTACCCACAACGCCGGGATTACTCTCTTTAATGACTTCGACCAGAAGAGAAGCCAATCTCCATTTCAGTAAGCGTTTACCCGTACGTGCTACCCACAAAGCACCTTGGGGGTTTAGAGGAGCTACTCTCAAATATTTGGTTAGAGCTTGCACTGGACATAGATTATGGTGCACCTTTCCCCTTTTTAACGCCGGCACAGTGAACTCCGAAAACACGTTTGCACTGTGCTCATTCTTGGCTACAAATCCTGGGGAAGGTGCAATGTGAATACATTCATTAAGTCTACCAAACCTAAAGCAATTAGGTGTGTTGCTCACCGCCGCCAGCTCAGACACTCTGTTCCCGGTGGCCAAAGCCAAAAGGAATACAGCCTTTTTTAAGAGTAATGCAAAATCTGCAGTATTTTGGTACAGACGAGAGTGAAGTAAAGACAATGCCTTGTCCAGAGACCAAGTAGGCATGAGCTGATGGGGAGGTGGGCAGAGTTTAAAACATGCTCTCATAAAACCTGTTTCCTCTGCTACCGGTATGGAGAGACCTGTAAGGTCTAAAAAGGGCACTCTAATCGCAGTTAAGTGATTTTTTAACGTTACCACAGATAAACGTTTCTGCTCAAACAGATAATTCAAATAATTAAAAACTAATGCTACTGAGGTTCTGTCTGTTCTGTTCTAATGATCCAAGAAGTAAAGGCTTGCCAATGTGATTGATACTGTCGTTTCGTAGACTGAGTATATTGATTTAATAATTTATTGGTCACATCTCTACCATATGGTGCAAGCCACTTGGCCTCCTGAATGTCCATAATGCAAAAGTCAGCGAGGCGAGATCGCTAGGTTGCCAATCGTGTCTAAGTGGAAATACCCGACCGGGAGCGACACCGGGTGCGGGCACCACGTCTTTAATTGCTGGTACCATAACTGCGCCGGCCACAGGGGCGCGATTAGCGAGACTAAGCCTCGATAATCTCGTAGTTTGTTCACTACGTGGCACATTAGTGACGCGTCTGGCGGCGGAAACAGATAGATGGAGCTCCATCTGTTCCAGTCTGTCACTAGGGCGTCTGGCCCCCCTGCCGGCGTTCTCGTCCGGCGGGTGAGGTATAGAGGGAGTTTGTGAGTCTCCTCGGACGCAAACAGATCCACTTGTGGATGGTAGAGCTCTGCAATCATTAGGTTGAAAATGGGTTGCTAGAGCTCCCATTCTACTGTCGTGCTCTGTCTCCGGGACAGAGCGTCTGCCCAGACGTTTGCTATGCCTGGGAGATAAGATGCGTGAAGATAAATGTCTAGCCTGTTGGCAAGAGTAAAAATCTCTTCCGACACGTTTAGCAACTTCCGTGATCTCGTTGACCCCTGTTTCTGAATACAGTGAACTGCATTCAGATTGTCCATTCTGAAGGCCACCGACTTGCCCCGTAAAGTAGAGCCGTGAGCCTGAAGGAAATACAAGGGGACTAGTAATCCTTTGACATTGATGTGAGAGATTTCTAAGTGGGACCAAAGCCCCTGACCCTGGTGCCCCTGGTTTGACTGAAAACCCCAATCTATTGTGCCTGACGCATCCGTGTCTACCCATACCGTTGGCGGAGGAGAGGTCCATGACATTACTGAGTGCAACATTTCCCTCTTCGCCCAGACTGCTAGTAAGGTGTGGATTAATTTCGGTATGGGCCATAATGTTCCCGCCGGTAAGAGTGGGAAATATTTGTTGCCCTCCAATATTAAACGTTTTACTTTCAACCGGCCCAACTTGACGTGATTTAAATTTATGTTGACATGTTTGATGCATAATTGCTCTGTCTCTGCCACCACCAGCCAGTCATCTAGGTACCACAAAATTCTGATCCCTTGCTTTAACAATGGCATCAGGGCTTGCCGGACTAATTTCGTGAATAAACGAGGTGCCAGGTTCAAACCGAATGGCATCCTCTGAAAAACAAAATGTTTATGCCTGATCCGTAAGGCCAGAAACCTTTGAAATCTTTTGTTTACCGATACGTGCCAATAAGCGTCTGTCAGGTCTAGGGAACACATCCAACCTCCCGGCGGAAGTGTTAGCCTGATTTGGTGTACTGTTAACATTCGGAATGACTCGTTGTGAATGTGAAGGTTCAGATACGACAGGTCTACGACCGGTCTCATCTGAACACTGTCCCTTTTGGGAACCAAAAATAGCTTGGACGTGAATACTGGGTAATTTGGAGGGACCGGGATGATGACATTCTTGGCAATCATTTCCTGGACCAGTGACTCCACCTCTAAAGAAACAAGATTCGCCGTTGTCGGCTGACGTAAGCGAGGTCGCCGGAGCCACTGCCAAGTGATGCCTTTGCGTGCCACCATCCGTGCCCAAGTGTTTAACGGCCATGCTTGGTGACACGTACGGAACGACCCAGTTAGCAGACAAGGGTTCGCTGGCTGTACTACCCTCGGATCCACCGGCCTTGAGACTGGCACCGGGAGTGAGAGAGACTTTAGTTTTTTTATGGTGGTGGAGTTGGAGGTGGTGGACGCTTCGCCGGCTGGCTGGCGTTGGCAGAAGACGGGCCCTGACCTGGCTTATTATAGCCGCGTCCTCTCTGACCTGAAAACCTACCCTGTCTATGCCTGTACTGACCTTGAGGGGAGGAGGACTGAGGTGGATGAAAGGGCTTAGATCCCCCCGGCTGAGTCTTAGCGACTGGCTTGGGTTTGGGGAAGTTAAAGGCAGGTTTCTTAGAAGGGGTGGGACTATGTTTAAAGGCCTGAGCCATATTAAAAACTGTTCGCCACACTTCAGGGGACATTAAAGAGGGAGTGAGCACTGGTGACATGACCACCTGATTCGCAATGCGATCAGGCAGCTTCCGTACCAAGGACATTCTGAGATCTTGTCTCGCTCGCACCGCCTCAAGCAAGGCTGTGCGTATGTCACCCAATGATTGGATTGACGACTGAAGAAGCAGTCGCCGGGACAGTTCGACCGACCTTCTGGCATCCGCGTCTGCGATTGCCTGAGTGGACCGGAGCAATGACTTTGCAACCTGTTGTGACACTATGTATTGGGAGAACAGGCGAAAAGCTTTCCCCCGTAGCCTAAATTCCCGGTCTAGGTGAGTTGGGGTAGGGGTAGTGAAAGGGTCTTTTAGTTCACAAAGATTAATTTTAGGGGCAGCCAAGAAAGCAAACAAGGCTGAAGGGACTCCGCCGGCAGAACACACTGGCATGGAGAACCAAGAATGAGTATCTTGAGGGATCTGGTGGGAAGTTTTGGAAGTAAATGTGGTCGCAAAGTTTTGAGCCTCTGTCTCCCATTCCACCCAAGGTCCTGGACCCAACTGCCCCACCTTCAAGACTGGATTAGCGGCTGCGTCTGTGACGGTTTGCAAATCGAGTTCTGGAGTGAGAGCTGACAGTGTCTTAATGTCATTAAACCCATCATGCTTAGACCAGTCAGAAAACAATTTTGAAGCTGAGGCAGAGGGTAAAGCAGGCTTAGCAGTATAAACAAAATAGTCCTGGTGATAATAACTATGCTAGCTCTCCTCTGCACTTTCTCCACTGCTTCTATATCCTTTACCATATATGGAGCCCACACCTGGTTCGCATATTCCAGGTGCGGCCTAACCAGCGCTGTATAGAGATTCCTGAAGATTTCTTCGTCAAGTGACACAAATGTCCTCCTTATCAGCCCTACAATTCTATTGGCTTTGTTTATTTTTTCCGCTAAATGTTCTGAGAAATTTAACTTATTGTCTATCACTACTCCTATATCCTTTTCTGCATTCACTTCCTCCATCTCTTCATACATACTGTATCCTACCTTGTCTATCTTGCTTGTCCCAATCCGCATGTACTTGCATTTTTTGGGATGAAAAGGCATTAACCAATGCTCAGACCATCCCTTCATGCCCTCCACATCTCCTTGAAGCAAACCCACATCTTCCTTACTCCTCACTCTTCTATACAGCTTAGTGTCATCCGCATACAGGTATACCTCACTTCCATTAGTTATAACTTCAGGTAAGTCATTGATAAATATAACGAACAGCAGTGGTCCCATCACAGATACCTGAGGTACCCCACTTGTAATTTCCCTCCACCCCGAGCCTATTCCATTCACCAGTACCCTCTGTCTCCGATCTTTCAGGAAGGCTTCTATCCATTTCACACATTTCTCCCCTATATTATAGCTTCTAACTTTCTCTATTAACCTTTTATGTGGGACCTTATCGAAGGCCTTCATAAAATCGCAATATGCCACGTCTATTACATCACCATCTTCTAGAATTTGCATCCAATCATCTACCACCTTAATTAGCTGTAGTACCGTCGACCTCCCCGGCAAGAATCCGAACTGTCTCCCACTGAAAAGTTGGTTTGACTTCATATGCTCCATTATTCCTTCTCTAATTACCGTTTCCATTAGTTTACACACAACACTTGTCAAACTGACTGGTCTATAATTCCCTGGGTCATTTCTCTTTCCCTTCTTAAATATAGCTGTTATGTTCGCCTCTCTCCAGTCCATCGGGATTTGTCCTGTATTAAATGATACCTCAAATAAAATGTTCAATGGCTCTACTAACATCTCACCTCCTTCCTTTATGATTCTTGGGTGTATCCCATCCGGTCCCGGGGACTTACTTCTGTTCAATTTTTCTATAGCCCTTCTTATTCTAGCATGGGAAAACTATTAGTTCTAGTGCCGGTGCCTGTTTGATGGGAATAATAGGCACTGCATCATCCAACTCCACTGTTAGTAACCCCCCAAAGTATTTCCCCAGCACCTCTGCTTTCTCCTTATCAGTCTCCGCTCTACTCCCATCATCCAACCTCCCTACCAGCTCTGGGATCCTTACTCTTGTTAACTTTTCCTGAATGTACTTCCAGAATATTTTTGGATTATCCTTCACATTTCTAGCAATCTCTCTCTCCCTCTCCTTCACCCCCCTCCTTACCTTATACCCCTTATACCCTGGTGTCCTTCATGGGCTAGCTCAAGTACCCTATCCCTCAAGATTTGTGGTATCACAATCCTGTTGCCTCAGCAAGAGTTCACCATAAACACAAAGTTCTTCTTTAATAGGAAAGAATGGTGTAGCTTTATTAAGCCTCCAGTCTCCAGTTTTAATACTGGTTTTTACCCTCTGTAACTGATCATCATTGACGGACTCTTGCTCAATCTCTCTTGCTGATAAAGCAACAGGAACATTGCTCTCCACTACTGCCCGAACATAGTCATAAGTTTCACCTTTGTCCCTCTGTACTCCAGAATTCAGCCTAGATAACACATCAGCATTATTGCCTACACCCGGTCGGTATACAACATTAAAATCATATGCCTGCAGCCTGAGTACCCACCTCTCTACTCGGGCTGACGGTTTGATCTAGAATTCTAGATGAATAGATGAACTCTAATGGTTTGTGGTCAGTTTCTAATTCAAATTTACGACCAAACACATACAGATTAAACCTCTCGCATGCCCACACTAGTGCCAGTGCTTCTCTTTCTGTCTGGCATATACCTGCGCTCGACGGCTGTCAAGCTCCTGGAGGCATAGGATATTACCCTCCATAGACCACCTATCAGCTGAAGTAAAACTGCCCCTAGACCAGTTGGCGAGGCATCTGCTACAATCCTCGTTTTACAATTTGGCTTGAAATATGCAAGTACAGTACTCTTGTTGACGTTAGACATTCTTTCAAATGGTCAAAACTTCTCTGTTGCTCCTCACCCCACTCAAACGTTACATTTTTGCGAGTAAGCCTCTGAATTGGCTCAGCTACAGTTGACAAATTTGGTATAAATCTAGACACAAACTGCACAAGCCCCATGAATGATCTCACTTCCCCTGTATTACTCGGTGCCACTGCATCTTGTATATCGCCTATTTTCTCTTCACTAGGTTTCACACCATTCTGTGTTATCTTGTGACCAAAAAAATTGAGTTTCCTAAGCCTAGATTCACACTTCCCTGCATTGAGGGTAAGACCAGCCTCCTCCAACAGGCTCAGAACTGCTAGTAACCTCTCATCATGTTCTTTCTCATCCCTCCCATAAACAATGAGATCATCAGCAATCTTGGCTACCCCTTTACAACTCCTGATCACCCCCTGGATTATCTGCTGGTATTTCTCAGGTGCTGAACTGACCCCAAACATTAACCGTTTATACCTGTAAAGTCCCCTGTGAGTAGCAAAAGTTGTAATGTACCGACTTGATTCATCCAAAACTATCTGGTGAAAACCCCACTTTAGATCAAGTTTACTGAATACAGTACTTCCATTTAGGTCTTGCAGCAGTTCCTTCACAGTTGGAATAGGTTGGTGTTCCCTGATTATAGCCTCATTAGCCTTTCTCATGTCAACACAAATTCGAACATCATCATTTTGTTTTGGGGCTACAACTAAAGGGGATACCCAGCTAGTGGGACCCTCCGGTACCTCCTCTATTATGTCGTTCTTCAATAACTCATCCAGTTTGTCATCCACTTTATCTCTTAAACCGAATAGAATTCTTTTCACTCTTTGAGCCACCGGGAAAACACTCTCGTCAATGTTCAGCTTAAGCTCCTAATCTTTTAGCTTCCCAATACCCACAGAGAGTTTGTCGTATTTGTCCTTTATCTCCCCCGGCAGTTCACTAACATTGTTTACATGAAATGGCCCAATTCTCAAAACATTAAGGGTTTCTGCAGTATCTTTGCACAAGAGGGTCCTCCCTGGCCAGTCGACCACAACAAATTCAGCTACACATCTCTGATCATTGGCTGGGCAGTGAACCTCTGCTGTAAATGTTCCTAATGTTGGCAGGGGTTCACTACTACCATAAGCAAATAACTGCTTTGCACCTTTTCTTGATTTGCATTTTACTTTATAAGATTTTAACATTTCCCAAGTTTCTAACCCCATTACATTACGAGTAGCTTCCGAATCAATTATTACATCCTTCACTCGAACACCCCCAACCTGAAGCTGAATTAACACATTAGGCCTATTCTGATCTTTGTTTTCATTTGATACGGAAAATGCAAATTCCCTGTTGTCCCCAGTAAATTGTTCCTTTTTGTTACTTCCACTCTCAACCAAGTGTGTGTTGGTGGTAGTCTTCCCTCCTTGCCGTGCCTCCCGCTGGTAATCCACGGGTATTGGGGTGCAGCACTTGATCCTGAAATGTCCTACTTTGCCACACTTGTTGCACCTACGGCCTCTCGCTGGACAAAACTCATCCCTGGCAAAATGGCCAAAACCTCCACAGCGGTAACATTCTTTCTTGACCTGGTAGTGGGTGTCGTCGTTCCTCCCTGCACGGCTGCTTGTACATGATCCTGGGTAGGCTGGGTTCCTTCCACGTCGAGTCTCCCCCCTCCTAGCGTTCACTTCGGAATCCACCTCGTTGACCTGGCTTGTAGTAGGGCTAGGGCTAGGCTTGTCTACTCCCATTACCTCCATTTGCCTGTCAACTGCTTCTTGAGCCCTCGCCACTTGGAGCAACCTCTGCAGTGTTACAGAGCCATCCAATTCTAAAAATTTCCTTCTCAGTTTTGGAGAATAACATTTATCAATCAGCTGGTCCCTCATGTATTCTTCTACCTTATCTCCAAAATCACAAGTTGCACTACGCTGTCTTAGCCTACACACATACTGATCTACTGTCTCCGTACTTGACTGGCTTATCTGTCTAAACACATGTCTCTCAAAAGGTATATTAGTCTTAGGTGTAAAATACTCGTCTAGAATTTTCACTGTTTCACTGTAGCCCTTCGCATCATCCTCACCCACCAAGGCATAAAAGATTTCTTGCACTGCCGATCCAGCGGTATGAAGAAGTAATGCAGTCTTCTGTTGCTCCTCTTTCACACCCTTCCCAACAACGAATAGATTGAAAGATCTCTTCCACAGCTTTCATCTTTGTGCTAGGGAATGGGGATCACCTTGGACATCAAACTCCCTGAGGCCACCAAAATCCAGTATTACCGAGCTGCTCATCTTGCCTGTCTTCACTATTTTCGGCTTCTGGTCATCTCAGCACATGCTAGCGAACTTCATCCTCGTCGCCAAATGTAATGTACAGCATATAATTAAAGGGTTGACACAAATTCCGCTATACTTTGGTGGTTTATTCCTCAGCCCGCTTTTACAGTCTTTGTTTACAGCCGTCTCCCGCTATCCTCTCACAGTGTTCCCAACTCACTTAGATGACTAATGCCATGTACATTGTCACCAACTCATATACACTACAGCATGCAAGATATATACATCATTGAAGATACTTGAGATTTGAGTAAGTACTGTAATGTAGTATTTTTGTTCAGTAATAAAGCAGTGCATGGATATATACAGTATACAGTAGGGTAGTGATTGAGAGAGTGAGAGTGAGAACGGAGAAATGGATAGGCGACGAGCAGGGAGGTTTTAGGAAGGGAAGAGGATGTGTAGATCAGATTTTTACCCTGAATTGTGTTGTGGAGAAATATCTGGAGAAGAAACAAAAGGTGTATGTTGCCTTTATGGACTTGGAGAAGGCCTATGACAGAGTGGATAGAGAAGGTTTGTGGAAAGTACTTAGAATATACGGAGTAGATGGCAAGTTGCTGAAAGCAGTGAAGAGCATGTATGAGGGTGCAAAGACGGCAGTACGTGTGGAGAGTGAGCAGAGCAAGTTCTTTGACCTGAATGTTGGTATGAAACGGGTGTGTGATGTCCCCGTGGTTGTTTACTGTATACAGTAGGCTCACATATCTCGATCAATCTCATCTCGATATTTCGCATCTCGATGCCACCTTCAAGCTCTCCCCAATCACAAATTTCGATGAAAAAACGTTTATCTCGATAGCTAAATATCGATGCTAGATGCTTATATACTAATATAAACAGAGTAATCTTGACCAAATCGATTTGTGAACCTCACAATCATTGTACCTTCGGTACCTTAGGTTGTGTTCGCCACTCTCCTAGCAGCACCGAGGAGCGCGTCGCCCCTCGTTGTGGGTTGTGTTGTGTTTTGTTTACCTGTATACTAATGTACCGCTAGTATCGAACGTTTTCGAGCGGTAGTCTAACCTGACTCTCATCTCTGCCGCTTTCATTTACGTAGTAATATTTTTTTTTTTTTTTTTTTTTTTTTAAGAGACAATGAACGGAGGAAGGAAAAACACAGATAAAACAAAAAGGTCCATGTGCCTAAAGGCATCCTCCATTCATAAAATGTTTGTAACAACTGGATTTAAACATTTGTTGATTGTAAGTTTGTGGAAAGCAATTCGAGGGAAGTGAATTCCAAAGAGTAGTAGCTCTGGGGATAAATGAATTCTGATAAGCAGAAGTTCTGCATTGTGGAGGAGAAAGTGTAAATTCATGGGCGCTCTCAGCTGCCCTAGTTCTACGGGGAAAGATGTGGAGAGGCGGCACAATTGAAGCAAGTTCCTCGGAACAATTGCTGTGAAAATATCTGTAGAATAATGCAAGGGATGCAACGTTTCTTCGTATGGCTAATGTAGGAAGGTCCTGTGTTATTGCAGGGTTATTGATTAATCTAATAGCTTTATTTTGAATTTTGTCCAACTGCCTCAATGCAACCACTCCACTTCCACCCCACAGAGGTGAACAGTAATCCATCTGAGAGCGCACATGACTTTTATATATTACGGCCAACTGCTCGTCAGTGAAGAATTCTCGAACTCTGTACAGGAGTCCCAGTTTTTTAGAGGCATTCTTAGCAATGCTTCTAACATAATGTGTCCAGCTCAAGTTAGTAGTTAATGTTACACCGAGAATGTCAATACTAGGGGAAGTGGGAATATTTACATCATTAAAAAATATATGGGAGTCAGTGAGATTCTGTCGGTTAGAAAATTGAATGTACTTGGTTTTCTGTGCATTAAAGGAAACTAGATTCTCTTGTCCCCATTCATTAATTCTAGAAAGGTCCCGGTTCAGAGAAATTGCAGTGTTTATTTTTGAATTTATAAGATCGGGTTGGGTGAAAGAATTGGTAAATGTGAAGGAACTGTGGAGTGTTGAGTCATCTGCGTAGGAATGTATTGGATTATGAGTGGTAGATATGAGATCATTGATATGAATGAGGAACAGAGTTGGGGCCAAAACTGATCCCTGGGGAACACCAGCATTTATGAGTGAAATTGAGAATAAAGGCCATCTACCATTACACGTATTTTTCTGTTATGAAGATAAGAAGAAATTAGTGGAACTAATGATGCAAGGCCGTAGTGTGACATCTTCGACAATAAGGATTGATGCCAGACTCTATCAAATGCCTTTGATATATCCAGTGCTATTGTATGTGTTTCACCATGTTGGTCTGTAGCTTGGTTGATTTGATGCGTAAGAAGGCAAAGAATGTCTGCAGTTGATCGACATCGTCTAAAACCATATTGCCTATCACTGATTAATTTATTATTCTCCAGATGCTTAATTATGTGATTATTTAATATAATTTCAAAAACTTTGCCAAGAGTGGAAGTTATAGCTATTGGTCTGTAGTTTGATGGATCTGAAGAGGCACCTTTTTTAGGAACTGGATGGATGGATGGATGGAATGGATGGAATATAAATTACTTTACCATGTTTTAATATACATTAATATTTGTATGAGGAAAATCTAATATATAATAATAGTAAAGACAAAAGAAAACTTGATTAAACTTTATACCATGGAAAATGTATTGAAGTCGGTAGATTTGCGGCCATTTTAGCAACTTGTAGACTCACGATACAACACATGTTGATCACCAGTCGACTTTTGTTTTTGTTCAAGTGAAGATACTTTGTTTAATTGATCAATTACATGGAATATTGTAGATGTAGTTGTAGCTGAAGGGTTAGGGAGCCATAAGATACACATATTGATCCAGATTGAGCAAAAGGGTTGTTGTTGTTGTTGTTCCCCAGGCTGTCTGGCAGAACAGCCCCAAGGTCTCGAGCAACGCCAAGGCCATAAACGAGCGCCCCCACAAAATCCTCCCTGCTTACCACTAACAAAGCCTGGGTGACCGAAGCCACTCCAAGGCAGGGAGCTAAGGAGGGTGCGGAAACGCCCGGGAAACCAAAGCCCCACCCAAGGCCCTGTGCCCCTCAGCAATTATGAAGGGAAAGTTGAGGGGTAAGGGAAAAATGTGACGCTTTGGCTCCGAAACTGCCAACTTCTAGGTTGGCAGTAGGGAGGTCAATCCACGGAAAAGACGCCGCCACTTGAGATCTAGAAGATATATAAGTAAAAGGAACAGTCAGAGTAAGCTATGGGTATGGCAGAGATCGCTCAGTTCTCACTCGGATAGACCAGCCCATCATCGCATGACTAGAACCCAATCCTCTCAGCATCAGCTAGGAAAGGCCCTAGAAAGCCGCCTTTGGCGGGGGGATAGCTCCCCTATTTCAACTCCTTTCGGGGTTGGGCACCCGCCCTTTCGGGGTTGGGGTTAATACAGCTGGTTGGCGATCGTAAGTACAAGTTACTGGGTCAAAAGTGGTGATTGTCAGATTTTATGTTGGTTACTTGCCGACTCGCTGGTCCCTATTTTATTTTTCCCCATAAGAAGTCAACTTCCCATCTCGATATTTTGAATCTCGATTGCTTTTTTCGGTCCCAATACCCATCGAGATAGGTGATCCCACTGTATATGGATGGAGTCATGAAAGAAATACTATCAAGAGCAGTGGATGTTGGTGTATCGCTGAAAAGGGAGGGAATTGAGTGGAAGCTACCTATACTGCTGTTTGCGGATGATACAGCTCTGATGAGTGATAATGAATGGGAGTTGCAGGGTCTGGTAAATGAGTTTGGAACAGTGTGCGAAAAACGGAATTTGAAGGTAAATGCGGGGAAGAGCAAGGTTATGGTCTTCGAAAGGGGTGAAGTCACAGTGTGAGGTGAAGCTGAACGGTCAGGCTATGGAGATCGTCAACTCTTTTAAGTATCTGGGCAGTGTGTTGAGTAAAGATGGGACTATGGATGAAGAAGTGCGGGAGAGGGTACAACAGGGGAAGAGGGTTGTAGGAATGCTGAAAGCAGTAACAAGAAATAGGGTGGTCAGTATGGAAGTGAAGAAGTCCTTGCATGACAGTGTGGTTATCCCGACACTGACTTACGGAAGCGAAGCATGGACGTTGGTTGAGAGGCTCAGACCAAGAGTGAGAGCAGTGGAAATGAATTACTTAAGAAGTGCGTACAGAGTTACATGGAGGGATAGACAGACTAATGAGGAAGTAAGAAGGAGGTGTGGTGTGGAGGTAGATGTGCTGGAAAGTGTGAAAAGGAACAACTTGAGATGGTTTGGCCATATGGAACGTATGGAAAGCGAGAGAATGACTAAGAGGGTGTACGAGAGCGAGGTGGAGGGACAGAGAGGGAGAGGTAGACCGAATGAGAGGTGGAAGGATGGAGTGAGGAAGTACATGAACGAAGGCGGTGCTGGTTAGGGGGAGGGGCGTCGACTGTCTGGGGACAGAGGTGCATGGGGGCGGTTCGTTCGTGGCCACACCTTCGGGGATCACGGCGTCAGGCAATAGATAGATAGATAGATGGATATATAATGGCTTCGATTTCGTAGCGCAGCAAGGCCCCTGTCCGCTTTCCAGCATGGCAGCCAGCGCACTGAACCTCTCCTCCATGTCTCGAGAGACCTTTCCAGTGCTGCCAAAGGCAAATGTAGTGCGCCACTGCTCATAATTAGCGAATATTTGCCGATGTCTTTGGTAGCGATGCGGGTTAATCCTGTTCGCCATGAAACTCATTCTGGTGTCACTTTTAAGCAACGTTCTTCTAGCTTTTGGCTGAATATATTTAATTTCATCCAGACACTTGCTTAACCCGGCAAGCGCGATAGGCCTCACGGAAGGCTTCCTATAGGGAACGCGATGGGCCTCACGGAAGCAAGACCATAAAAAAAACCTTCCAAAAAAAAAAAGGGCCTATCAAAACAAAGGAATTTGTCTCTAGGTGAGATAATTCCCCTCCAGTACTCATCCATGTAAATCTCACCCACCCCCCTCCCCTCCTTCCCCACCTTATTCCCCCCTCCCTCCCCTCCTCAATTATCACCTATTTTTCCTCTTATTATCATCATTTATCGGTTATTTTTCTCTCCCGCGATAATGTAGCACAAGTGGGTTGCAGAAAAGATCGTTATGTAACACCCAGACACCGGCCCACACCGCCCCGCTCGTCTCAGTTACCTCACAGACAGCGAGAGGGGAGGGTTGCCTGTGGCTCTCTCTCGCCTGAGATTATGACCGGGTGGCCAATATCTTCGTTTTTCACCACCCAAATGCTTTTCCCACTTATTTTAGCACTCTTGAAGGTTCATATATACATCATATATGTAAAATAAAAGCATACCGATAACAAATAATGCTCTATATTGTAAATATAACGAATTCTGTCAGAATCCAAGGCTAGAAATGCACAAATAACTACCCTAGCCCCTAGGTCTATTTCGCGCTTGTCAGGTTAATCATTCAGGAATGCCTGAACGAGCCCTAATATGGCGGAAATATGCCCGCAGAGAAAGTGTTAAGGGTGTCAAATGTCAAACCAACTCAATCCTGCTTTTACACTGGTTTGAAAAAGTGAAGAACTGGTTTGAGGAAGTGAAAAGTCAATCCGATTCGGGCTTTAAGTAGGCCTACTGTATACAGTATATCTGAAAGCAAGTCATCATATTTCATTGGCAAGTGTAAAAAAAATCTATCGGTCTAAGTGTAGGCCTAGTCTTAAGATAGCCCAAACATAGACCAAAGTACAGTAATTCATGATCATTCAAAATTGAGCTTTTGTGTATTATACCAAAACAAGTGAGTTTTGATACTAATGAGAGTGTGAAAATTATAAATATGTTCTAATATACTACAGTACTACCCTCTTAACCCGTGCAGTACCAGGGACGTCCTTTTCATCATATTCTGGCAACTATTAGATGATTTTATTCAGCTTAGGAAGGATCTCTAACAATAATATGACTTCAAACTATCTCAACCAACCCTTTCTACTACCACAGATCCTACCGAAGTTGCATAATATCGTCTAAATAGTGCTAGAATAATATAAAACACACATCGCGGGTACAATCGGGGGTATTAAGTGTTATTGGTATCTTTATAGTTACTGGGAAAAGTGCTTATCCCTCAAAGTATTAGTCAGTGTCCGAAACTTTGTGAAATATCTGACAACACTTATTAACCTCGTCCGTACTCAAAGGGTTAAGGGATGTAATTTCTCCGCAGACTGAGAGAAGCCGAGTGGAGTTTTGTGCGTGGATGGAGGAAGATGGCCGTTGTGAACCAAAATAAGAAACTAGAACTAGATCTGGTGGAACTGGAGCCGCTCATGGAACAAACAGCATCAGACACACAGGTAATATTTTTATTAACATCGTTCTTAACACCAATAACCCCCTCATGAAATTAATGAAAGTTTTATACCAGGTTTTTACTGGGGTTGTATTGACTTTATAGGTAGGTGCTTACTCGACTGGAGAAGATAAGAACACACAAGAGCACAAGCACGAAGGTAATAGAGGATAATATAACGCAGAGTACAAACATAGGTTATTCTTATTCACACAAAATCATATGGGTAGAGGTGCAATGTTACATAAGACAGCGATAGGTTCTAAATAGCAGCACGATCGAGGATCCTCTAGGCGTCTCAAGGGGAAGATATAGGCAGGTTCCGACGATCTCTGAAGACGTTGCTGCCTGGTATTCCCTACGACGTCCTGGTCCGTGAGGGTGGTCCTGTCGTGTGAAAGTGACAGAAGGTAGGGGTAGACTTCCTTGTAGATCTTCTGAAGACTGTAGAGGTGAAGGACTTACATGAAAACGAGCCGTTACACCAGTGTCGCTCTCATATCATGGGATTCAATTAAGGAGCCATTTCACCAGTGTCTTGCGCTCTTTCTTACAATCCAGACCTAGTCTTCTAACGGTGACAGAAGGTAGGGGAAGACTTCCTTGTAGATCTTCTGAAGACTGTAGAGGTGAGGGTCTTACATGAAAACGAGCCGTTACACCAGTGTCTTGCGCTCTCGTATGATGGGATTAAAGTAAGGAGCCGTTTCACCAGTGTCTTACGCTCTCTCTTACAATCCAGACCTAGACTTCTATGCGAGTCTCTAGAGGAACTTATATGATGGAATTATTTGGATAGTTACGAAAATGAGCCGTTACACCAGTGTCTTACGCTCTCATATCGTTAGGACTAGCCTAAGTAGGGAGTTGTTGCACCAGTGTCTTACACCCTCCACTACAAGTCCTGATTGAGAAGGAAGCCGTTTCACCAGTGTCTTACGCTCTTCCAACCAGCCTTACTATGTTTGTAGCAATTGTAGGTTTACTAGAACTAGAACATTTGTCAGTACTGCATAATTATACTAAATCCTGTACCAAGGCAATGTAAAGATGTTGGGTGGTCACCGGTGTAGTCCAACAAGAGTACGAGCAAATCCAAGGTACCTTCGAGAAATGCGTCAAGTAGCTCCACCAGTGTCTTATTCCCTCAAGGTAATTTCTCGGTTATTATCCCAAGTCTTCCAGATACCGGTACCTAGTCTGCCGGTGCGATCTAGAGTATCTTTTCAACTGTACTGCTTATGGATTTGGCTGGAGAGGTCTTACCAGTTCCATCGTTCTTCCTGGCTGCGCATCTCGGGTCTAGAAGGGCGGTTGTGCTTAGAGAAAGGTCTATGTTGATGGTGGTAACCCTTCTCAGAATTTGCGCCATGGCAGTGGTGCGTCTCCGAGCAAGATGGGCGCATGGTGATTTGAGTTTTATGGAAGATTTTTCTTCCCTGACATTGGTAGTGGACTTCTCTGGTTTCCCTGGTGGTGTTGGTTGTTAATCTCACGGTTATGTCCTTTCCTGAGGTCAGGAAAAGTGGCGAGGTGATGGTGGCGACCTGAGCCTGATGTGGTGAGGAGGCTCTTATGTCCATTTTCCTTGGTGGGGTGGTGACAGGAGTTGTTTTGATGCTGGTGCTTTCATCTCCTATTTTGCTTTTATCCCCCATCGCAGTCTCATCTCCGGGGTAGTAGCCACGACCTCGAGGCTGGATTACGAAGCACCAGACGTCCCCCCCTGGTGGGTAAACGTGGTAAACGTGTGGCGCCCTTCCAGATACGCCCATCAAGCTTGGGAGCGGGCGTCTGCAAGTCGAGAGGTGTTGGCGTATACGGTGAGGTAAGAGGTGATGTTTGAATACTCCAGGCTAGTTTCGAGCTCGTCCCGAAACCTGATGGTGAACAGTGAGTTGGTGTTCTCTCCCAATTTTAGCTTCTTGATATAGAGAAGTCCAGGGTTGTTGCCGGAGTTGGAGACAGGTACAGTAGTTGAGCCAGGTATGATTGTTGGGGAATGGCGAGTTGTGCCAGTTGCACCCGCTATTCTGAGTGCTGGTGCTCGTAGGAGTGCAGGAGATGATTTTAAAGTATGATCAAGTAGAGGAGAAGGTGGAGAGCTTGAAGATGGTGTAGAAGTTGGGGAAAAATGAGTGGGTTTTTTTGAAAGACGGCCTGATCTTGTGCGAACAGGTGAGAGGTGGAAAAGAGGAGGCAGGTAGGCACCACCACTGGGCCTGGGGATTTTCGGGAGGGTTAAAATAATATGAGGCGCTCATTCGCGGAACGTGATAACCGCCACCTCTGGCAAAACCCGTTATATTATCGCATTATATTGCCACATCCTTCTCATATCTGGAGCCGTGGTAGGGAGCTATATTTGAGAATGTCAACATGGTTGAAAATCGCATAAAGTACGACGCACTTTCGTCCGTGTTGACAGGGCGTTTGCCTAGCCCTAGTTTCTGCATCGCATAGGGTGATACGCGCCACCCAGGCAGCGTGTGTTCAGCCAGCCAATGACAGCCCGGCTATGGTACCGCGTGGGTGCCAGCTCAGCCACTCACGGCGCGCGTTGCTCTCTGTTCTCCCGCCACAATACAGTCTAGCTTAGCTCTCACGCCGTACGGATCATTTAACTCGCACCTGGTGTTGTTTTTGTGCCGTTTTGACCGTGTTGCAGTGCTTCCCTGAACAATGAGTGATAGTGAGAGTGAGAGTGATAGTGGGAGCCCACCCCCACCTATAAAAAAGAGGTGTAACCCGGACAATTGGTCTGCAATAATCGCCAGGAACAAGAGAAATTCTGGGAAGGAATATGTCAGCCGCCAAACAGGAAATACAGTGAATGCTAGAGTTATTGGACTGCCTTGCAATGATGGATGCTACGATAAAATTGCTGAACCTATCCGCCAAGCAATCCACAATAACTTTTGGCAAACTGGAGATTGGTTAGTCCAGAATATACCTTCATTCAGAAACACGTTCTGTCAGTGCCAGTGAAACGACGAAGAAAGCCTGCCGACATCAACAACCCTGGTCCCCATCGGTCATGCACCCGCAAATTTACTCTCTCCTACCAGTGTACAACTTATAATGTTTGCAAGACAGCCTTCATCAACATTTTAGCCATAGGTAGGACAAGATTAGAGAATGCCCTGACCCACGTGAGTGACACTGGTACACCGAAGAGAGACGGCCGCGGGCAACACAAGAACCGTGTCACCATTGCAGGTCCTGATGCAAAGCGTGTGCACAAACACATTGCATCATTCCCCAGCGTTACCAGCCATTATAGCAGAGCCAAATCGCCCAATTTGCGGTACCTAGAGACATCGTTGAGTTTAAGCCGGATGTACCACCTGTATTCTACCTGGATGGCTGAGAATTATCCTAACAACAGCGTAGTCAAGGAAAGTTATTACCGGAAAGTTTTCAAAAGTAAAGAACTCTCCTTCTCACCACCAAATACTGATACTTGCTCGACCTGTGACCTAGCTAAGACCACTTTGAAACATGCCAGTAATGACGCAGAGAAGGCAATCTTGCAGGGTGAACTTGATGAACACCTGGCAGTGGCACGGCAGGCACAAACACTTATGAAGACTCTGGGGCAGGCCAGGGACGATGATACTCGTGTCATAGCCTTGGACCTCCAACAGACACAGCCAATACCTCGTCTCACCACTAATGCTGCCTACTATAAGAAGAAAGTCTGGCTGTACAACTTATGCATTTCCAACCTCAAGACCGGTGAAAACCAGTTCTTCGTGTGGGATGAGGTGACAGGTGGGCGTGGCTCGGTCGAGGTGGGTTCGTGCATCAAAAAGTGGATCGAGAATGAAGTACTGCTTCATGGTGATTTTGGCAAGCTTATACTATTCAGTGACAATTGTGGTGGACAGAATAAGAACATTAATATCATGCTCTGCCATCTTTACGAACTGCACAGTCGCCGTCTTCAGGAAGTGGTCCATTATTTCCTCATCCCAGGACATAGTTACATGGCGTGTGACAGGGCTTTTGGGAACATAGAAAAGCGCTTCAGGGTTGAGGGGAACATCTATGATTTTGAACACTATATCAAGGTGATTGAGCGTGCGGTCCACGCAGGTAACAAGGTCATTCCCATGGTGAGAGAGGACTTTCTAAACTTAGACCTGTTGCAAAGTGTCATAACTCACCGTACACCCGCCAAGCCACTCCTATTCTCTGAATGTCGCCGATTCTGCTTTACTCTGCAATATAGGGATGGGTATCAGCTGTCTCGAGGCTACGAGGGGCCTCTGCATTGTCTCAGGCTTATGCCAGGTAAAGCCAAGTATGCTCCATCGGCCTTTAATCTGTCACGAGTGCCACTCACCCCCAAGTACCCAGCTGCCATCAAACTTCAAGCTGACAACCTCCAAGCCGTCCACGACCTGCTATCCTACATTCCGCCAATCCACTCGGAGTATTACCAGGAACATTTTCGTATGCAGAGGGACCTCAGTAGAGCAGCTAGACCAGCCTTGGACAACAACTCTGACTCCTCTGATATTGATGACAACCTGCAAGAGTATGCAGATGATAGTGACAGTGATAGCGACACTGCCTGACTACTCGGTGAGAATGAATATAAAAATGTAACAATAGAATAGAGTAATAATGCATTTTAGTAAGGTAAAATTGTTAAACAATAGCAATCTTTACACAAGAACATTATAGTAACTAGCCATCAAATTCCTTCCTTAGATTAACATTTTGTAAAATCATGTCCTTCCCAAGCTGAATAAAACATCCCAAATTAATTAATTAACAGTAATACTAGCTTACTTTCTATAATAATAAATCAATAACATTAAAGTAGCAAAATTATTACTCTATTCTTGTGTTTTACTTATTCATTATTATTCACCATGTCTTCCTCCATTTTCTAATCTTTATTATCGCTTATTAATTTCATAAAATTATGTTTCTATTATCTTACCCTACTCTTCCATGTCTTATTATTATTCACTGATAATATTATTTATGCTTTATTGTTATACATTTGCTTTTTCTCAACGTTTCTACAGTATTGAATTGATATGGGGTTATAAAATCATGGGATTATTTCAATCACACTCACGTTACTATTAATTACAAGCAATTTATTATTTTTTTTTTGTGGTACATGGCTAGATACTATTTTCCGAACATTTTGATAACACTGTCACCTCTCTCCTTAATCGGGTCTGATAGTTACAGCTTTTTATAAGTCGGCAAACTTCAGACGCGATTTACTCCGTTTTTTATTTTGGGCGGTCAACACGTTCCGCGAATGAGCGCCTCAATTATGTATTCATTGTCGATAGTATCAATTGCTTGCTTTTGCGATTTCCTTAGTTTATTTGTGCGATAAATGTAGGTTATTTGTAGGGTAGTTATTGATTGGGGTCACTTGAGGCATGCTATGCTTACAGGTACCTACCCGATAGCACTATCGTTAGTGAGTGCTGTACTGTATTTTATATATTATTTTGTAATAGTATAGTTATCTTATCAATATTTGTAATTTGTACTATTGTTAATGTCTTGTCATGTTGCAAATTTGATTTTAAATATTATTTTGACATTTAGCATGTAGTTTCTTTATTCATGCAGAGTTTAGTAAAAATTTACCAGAACGTCCCGGACTTCCCAAAATTGACTAATTCCTTTAACGTGACGATAGTGCGTTGTTATATGTGCGATTAGTTTGCTTGGGAAACAGATTAACTTGCTCATGTAGTAATGTACACCCTATGTGGTGGATTGTGTTCTTTTATTTAATAATTTTCATTTTAGTAAGCGTTGTTTCCACATAGCGATTTTGATAATTTAATTTGACTTTATATTGTCCTTGTCCCAATTTTGGTTTGTTTAGTTTGCAAGTTTTACATTTTAATTAAGCGTTGTTTCCACATAGCGATTTTGATTAGTTATTTTGCCTTTATATTGTCTTTGTCCAATTTTGTTTTTGTTTTTTTAGTTTGCAAGTTTTACATTTTAATGTGCATATACCGAGATCTGACTATTCATAGCTTTGAATATCACCAGGCGGAGGAGTATGTACCACTGCCGAAGGGTGACGTACACAAAAGAAGGAGGTGATACAAGATGTGACCCTACACGACCTGGATGTTGCCAATGCTCAGCCTCAAGAGGGCCAGGATATTCTCTCCATGATGTCACAGCTCATGAAACCCAGGAAAACTGAGATTACAGGTTTGATTTTTTTTCTTTTTTTTTCACTGAACCTTTATCTTTACTCCTTCAATACAATAGCCGAATATAAGTATCTTTTCAGTAAACCAGCACAGTTACTCAGTATGATAGCTTAATTGTGATTTTATTGCGACTAACCTTTAGAAGATTTTGATAGTTCAGAAGAGAACTCTGTATAATCCTGTGTAGCGGGGAGACCTGTACTTATATCTCAATAATTTGGTAATGTTACAATATATTTTTACATTTTACATTCATAAATAGTCCACCAATATACTAGACTAGGTTAGGTTAGGTTTTGGTTTGGTAATGTTAAAGATATTGTTCAATGTTTGTTAGTAAATAGGCATCTGAAAAACAGTTCTCCCCGCTACACAGGATCTTACCGAGAACTCTTTGAAACCTTAGATTTTGATAGTTCAAAAGAGAACTCTTTTTAAAGTATGTACAGTATGTATATACTCAGGCGCATACCCCATAGCTGCTGGTGGCCAACACGAGACAGAGCCCGAATGGAAACAACAACAAAAATAACAAAAACAATTTTTTTTTTTTTTTTTTAAGAGACAATGAACGGAGGAAGGAAAAACACAGATAAAACAAAAAGGTCCATGTGCCTAAAGGCATCCTCCATTCATAAAATGTTTGTAACAACTATTTGTTTGTAAATACTGTAATGTATATGTAAAATTCACACACAACAATGTCACCCAGAAGACCCAGAGACCAAGGACCATGAGGGGTCCCCAGCAAAAGATTCCCAGGACCCAGATATCCTGGATAGGATCCGGTCACAGCAAGCAGACACGCAGCGGAACTAAACCATAATGCCCGCCCCCCTACTTCCAGGCAAAACCCTTTATATATAAACCAGCTCCCGTGCCGGGCGCCTGCCGGACTATTATCAATCCAACTGGCCCCCGACCCCCGCTCCCTACGACCGCTTTATCACTCATCTATTCACAAGTATTCTCTACTCGTTCCTATTCATCACCTCTTTGCTTGCCTGTTCTTCAGTCATCTCTCTAACTTCCAACGCTTTTTTCACACCATCTCTCCATCTCCTCCGAGGCATTAGTATATTCTCTTTGTAAGCCTTTCAACTTCCATTCTTTCAACATGTCCATACCAGCATAGCACCCTTCTTTCCACTCTGGCCAATAAGGGCTCCTGTTGTCCCACTGTCCTGCGTACCTCTTCATTCCTTAATCTGTCTCTATGTGTCACTCCACACATTGTTCTCAAGCAGCTCATCTCCATCACATCCAACCTTCTTTTCTCTTTCACATTCAAACCCCATGTCTCAGGCCCATACATCACTGTTGGTACAACTATCTCTTGATACATTGCACTTTTAGTTTTCATTCCAAGATTTCTCATCTTCCACATACTTCCCATTTTTTTTTTTTTTTTTTTTTTTTCCCTATGTGATTGAGGGAGGCAAAAGGCATAACTGCCTATAGCGAGTGCCTCCCCCATAGTTGAAAGAGTGACAGGGCCAAAATCAAGGGACGTTCGAGCCAAAATGCCTGGACACACGGAGTTTGAAGCAATTGCTCTGAAAACATTCCCTCCCTCACTCACTCTCTGTTTTATCTCAATTCCCACACTTGCATCCCTGCTTATCACTCCTCCTAGATATTTAAAACACTCCACTTGTTCCAGCATTTCCCCATTCAGTCGTACATTTAGATTCATCCTACGAGCATCTCTATTACACACCATCAGTTTACTTTTATTTACATTCACCCTCTGCTTCCTCCTCTCACATACCACATGAAACTCGTTTACTACTCGCTGCAGCTTCTCAGAATCCGCCACCAGTGCTGTGTCATCGGCAAACAGCAGCTGATTCAACTCCCAATCACTACCATTATTGTCTTACTAAACCCAGTCCTCTACTCATAGATCTTTTTTTTACCTCCCTCACCACGCCATCCATATATATATTAAACAACCGCGGTGACAATACACATCCCTGTCGCAGACCTACATTTACCTCAAACCATTCACTCAACTCATTCCTTGCTCTAACACACACTTTACTCTCTACATATAAACTCTTGACTGCTCCTAAGAAATTTCCTCCAATTTTGTAAATCCTTAGCACCTACCACATTGCTTCTGTATCCACACAATCATATGCTTTTTCCAAATCCATAAAAGCTAAACAAACATACTTTTCTCTAAATACTTCTCGCACAGCTGTCTTACTGCAAAAATCTGGTCCACACACCCTCTTCCCCTCCTAAAACCGCACTGCTCTTCTCCTATTGCACCTTCTGTACCCTTTATTACCGTCTCTATCAACACCCTACCGTACAGCATTCCAATAACTGATAATAAACTAATACAGTACTTCTATAACTTGAACACTCCTGCCAGTCTCCCTTCCCCTTGTACAAAGGCATAATACATGCACTCCTGTATTATGCCTTTCGATAGAAAAATTTCTCCGGCAAAGCCGGATTTTCCATCGACACCTGGATGGGGATAAACGTCTTAAAACAGTTGGCTGAATGGATACAAGCCAGGTAGAGAGAGAAAAGGAGAAAAAGAGAGATAAAAAAACGGTGACCCTCCTTAATAAAAATCAGTCAGAATAATTAAGGTACCATTCATTGTACCATACTGAAGACGTTGTTTGGTAGTTTAACTCTTCCGATCTGGGCCTTTAAATCATGCGCCAATCTCCCCACCCGAAAATGTGCCCTTATTAACCCCTTCTGTGCTGGTGACGTCTTTTTATTATATACTAAATTCTATTCAATCGGGAAATATCTATAAGCCTCGTCCACTTCCCGAACCGTTATCATACGGCTGGTCCGCCTGTATCATGTAGCGGTGTCTAGCAGCGTTACCAAACCAAAGAAAAAATACTGCTCAATCAGTTTACAAACATTGCTAGAAGGCTACACAATAGTTAATGGATGCCTAAAATTGCTAGAATAATAACACAATGTTGACCAGAAAAGGCTCGAAGTTTTAGAATACAGGTACAGTATGAGAATTATCGTTAGGTATAAACTTTGCCGCTAGATCAAAGTAAACATTTATTTATCATTAATATTTGTTAAGAAAGGCTTTCAAAGCTATCAACCCTTCTAGATTATCAAGTCAGGATGGAAATTCAAGACTGGAGCCTATTTTCAATGCCTCCATTCCCTTGATCAAGTAAATACTTCTAGATTTAGCAGGAAGGTAGCTACATTGACAACACTGTTGTCTTCTACACGGGGTGACACTCGCGGCTCGCCGTTCACGTCAGTCGTCACCTGTCTTCTGAAGAGGAAGGATGCGTCTCCCCTTGGCAGACCATAGCTATATGTGGCAGACCGGCTGGTGTGCCCCAACGTTTTAGTCAAGCCAGGGATATTGTAGTCTACATATCCAAATACTTTGACACCAAATAAAGTCAACCAATTAGATGTACTGTATTATCATTATTGACAGCTAAGTGGATCACAACAGTATTGACTGTAGCAAGTTGACCATCTTTACACTGTATCCACTTTACATTAAGAGAGAGAGATAGGGAGAGGGAAGGAGGGATGGAAGGGGGAAGGGGGAGAGAGGGAAGGAGGATCGAGGTACAGACACGTACAGAGAGCGAGAAAGTAGAGTCCACCAAAATCAAGTCCATGCGCTCGCAAATCTTTGCATATAACATCATCTACCTCAAATCTGCCATACTTTCCATACAATTCGAAATGACCATGGTGTTGACAATAATGTTCCGTCTTGGAATGTTTACTTGCTTCATGAACTGATTCAATAGTTGGTGCAAATATCGAGGATAAATAAACTGGCATGAAATTTTTTCAACCAATCTTCCACTTATTCTTGTTCTAATTTTATTACTGTAGTTTCTCTTTACCTTTTGGGAATCAATTTCCATAACACAAACATTCAACAGTACAAAGGAAATCAAGCAACAACAGGTCTAGTGACCCTTCTAGGTTGCTTGTCCTAAAAAACACTGAGGATCAAGTGTCCAAACAGTGGTTTAGAGTGGGTAAGGGAACATTGGAAAGGGAATTACTGCCCTGGAACTAATGTCCGTGGCAGGATTAGGAAGTTAGTAGAGGACAGATGGGTTAGTAACTGAGGGGGGGATAAAATAAAGTTATTCATTTACAAACGCAGTCAGTCGCGGGTTTGATGAGAGATATTTGTCTAGGCGGAGTTTAAATGAATCAACGGTGATGCAGTCTATAACGTTTCGGGGAAGCCCATTCCACAAGTTGACAACTCGATTGAAGAAGAAATTCTTAGATTCGTGCGAGTTAAAAGATTTACCAATAATTTTGCAACCGTTTCCCCGCGTGTAATTAGATTGGTCGATAGTGAAGTACTTACTACACTTCATATTGTCGATGCCTTTGATGATTTTGAACACTTGAATTAAGTCACCTCTTAATCTGCGCTGGGTTAAAGGAAATAGATTTAATTCTCTAAGATGCTCTTCGTATGGTTTGTTCTTTAGGCTAGGTATCATTTTGGTAACTCTACGTTGAACTCGTTCTAGCTTGTTTATATCTTTTTGGTAATAAGGGCACCAGGATTGAACGCAGTATTCCAGAAGAGGACGGACTAAGGAATTGTAAAGGGTTAGGATAACTTCTTTGGATTTATGCTCAAATGACCTGCCTATAAAGCCAATTATTTTGTTTGCCTTCTTAACAACTTCTGAACATTGTTGACTCGGTTTTAGGTTACTCGATATTGTTACTCCCAGATCGGTTTCTCTGTTTACATTCTTAAGCTGAGTGCCATTCATCGAATAGTTTGCTTTCTCATTTAGGTATCCGACATGTAGTACTTTACATTTATCCGCATTGAAACTCATTTGCCAAATTTGGGCCCAACATGACAATTTATCTAGATTGTGTTGCATATCGTCAACTTGTTCTTTTGAGAGTACGCTATTTGCAATTTTTGTATCGTCAGCAAATTTTGAGATTGTACATGTGAGACCCTCATCTATGTCGTTGATGTAAATTAGAAAGAGAATTGGTCCTAGTACCGATCCCTGGGGTACCCCGCTACTTACATTGGTCCATTTAGATGCCTTACCGTTTATGACTACCCTTTGCTTTCTGTTGCTGAGCCAATTTTCTATTCATTTCAACACACCGTCTTGTATTCCATGCGCTTTTAGTTTTAGCAGTAAACGTTTGTGGGGAACTTTGTCAAAGGCCTTTTGAAAATCAAAGGTATATAATATCTACAGCTTTACTCTCATCGTAGAGGTGGAGGATATCGTGGAAGAAGTCTAAGAGGTTTGTTAACCCTCCAGCCCCGGCTATGTATTATATATATATTCCTCGAAACCCGGGTGTTTTGGCCGAAAAACGTCTAGGCTAGGCTACCGTATATTCGTTAATCAGACTGCTTCCCGCATTCCCGCGCATCCCCAAGCGTAGCTGTGTTATTTACCTGTAGAATGGCATTAAGTAGAGCTCTCTAAGTCAACTGGTTGAGCTGTGATGATGATTTCATTGGAGATAACTTTATGGCCAAAACAGCCACTTTACACCACTTTTCGATACTTAACAACAACATACAGGCACACACGAACAAGCGACGCTCTCCTTCTTGTGGCCGGAGATGCGGAGCGTCGGTCCAGCCGGCTGTTGTTTACATGCGTCGGACCGACGCCTCGCACACCAAGCTCACAGGCTTTGACCTCATGGGTGTTTAAGAGCCCTTCCGGGTAGCTCGTGTATGCTTTTTTATGGGCGTTCAAGAGCCCTTCCGGGTACAGAGGGTTAAACAGAAACGTTTTTTACGAAAGCCGTGTTGAGTATCTTTAAGTATGTTATTTTCCTCTAAGTGATTTACGAGTCTGTCTCGTATGACCGTTTCTAGCATTTTACAAACAACTGAGGTTAAGCTAATTGGACGATAGTTACTGGGTAGGGATTTGCTGCCTTTTTTGAATATCGGTGTTACGTTGGCTAGCTTCCACTGATCAGGCATAGTTCCAGACTGCAAGGATTTATTGAATAGTAATGTCAGTGGTTTGGAGAGCTCATCCTTAGCTTCCTTTAGAACTCTAGGCGAGATTGTATCAGGTCCAGGCGTTTTATTTACCTTGAGTTTATCTAAACAATTCAATACTTCTCTCTCTGTAACGGTGATATTGCTTAGAACATATGAATTATCAATCTGAATCGGCGATGGTGTAGGGATATCACTGAGGTCTTCTGTTGTAAAAACTGATGCAAAGAAGGTATTGAGGGCATTACTCATTTGTACTTCATCTTTGGTGTATTCTCCATTTTCATCGACTAACGGTCCAACAGTTGAAGTAACTACTTTTTTCTTTCTGATATAACTATAGAATTCTTTCGGGTTTGTTTTACTTTGATTCGCAATATGTAACTCTAAGGTCTTTTTACTCTGCTTAATTAACTTTTTGGCTTTGCGTCGTAGCTCTACAAATTTCACCCGTTCTTCGTCATTTTGTGAGGATTTTAATCTATCATTAGCAAATTTTTTAGCAAGCAGGCAGTTTGAAATATCTTTATTCCACCATTTGGGCTTATTATTATGGCCTGGATGCCGTATTTTCGATGGTATGCAGTCTTGCACTGCTTTTAGGTAAGTGGTTTCGAATAACTTCCAAGATGTATTTATGTCGTTATTGTTAACTCCCTGCGACATATTATGTTCCAATAAGTCCGAGGAGGCGGGAGCCCCAGGATCATTGCCACTGCCGCGCACTACACTCAAAACAACACTGCGGTTGTTAGAATTATCGGAGGTGAATGAGGTTGCCAGCAACGGTTTTATCGTGAGGTAACTTATCGGACTTACTGAGCTCCATATGACGCTAGTGCGTCATATAACTTATTATAAAGGTATAGAGATAAGTCCATATGACGCGATCGCGTCATATGAGTTTTTGGTGGACTTATTCATATGACGCGATGCGTCATATATGTCGCAAGGAGTTAATTAAAAAGCTCCAGTCAGTTTCTTTAAACATAGCTCTAAGTTTATGGAAGTTTGCTTTCTTGAAATTAGGGACTTTTTCGATGCTACTATTTGGTTCGTTACTAGTAAAGTTTAAAGTGAAAGTTATCGTACGATGGTCGCTGTTACTGAATTCATCACCAACATTCAAATTCTCTATCAATTCTTCTTTTGTTGCAAGTACAATGTCAAGAACGTTATTACCACGGGTCGGCGTTCGAACAAATTGATAAAGCGAACTCTCTTGCAAGTTCGTATACAAGTCATGTCCGGAGTGTGAAGTAAGAGTATCGCCCCACTTGGTCATAGGTAAACTAAAGTCGCCACAAATTACGGTATCTTGTGAGTTACTTACATCTGCAATTTGTTCGTAAATTTCTCGGTCAGTTTGCACTGATTGAGCTGGAGGTCTGTATATTAACGCAAGTATTATTTTTGTACCTTTATTATTCTTTATTAGCACAAAAGATGTGTCGACGTTCACAATTTGAGGTTTTGACACGAGGGTCGGGTTAAGACTTTCTTTGATATAAAATAAAACGCCACCTCCATTTTTATTTATTCGGCTGTTCTCAAACATTACATAACCGGGAAGTGAATACTCTGCTAAAAAGTCTCTATCTTCTGTATTGAGCCAAGATTCTGTTATGCCAATCACATCATAATTTTCTGTAAACACTAGTTCCTCTAAATCTGAAAATTTATTGCGTATGCTGCGAGCGTTTGCATAGAAAACCTTTAAAGTTGCGGTTTTAGAACTCACAGAACGTTCTTTCATCAAATTTTTGGTTCTGATCGGATCTACATTTACATTAATGGCTGTCCTCGGTCCTCGGTCGTTATCCCTGGCGGTTTTGAATTTGGGTCGTGTTGGTGGAGCTTTATCCAAATTCGCGGTTCTTGACGGATTAGTATTTAATTCCTTTGTAGGTTGCCGTCCTCGCTGTCTTCGGTCCTCCTTCCTGGTTGTCCTGTGCTGAGTCGATTTCTTCTCCGAAAATCCGTCACCGCATCGTTGAGAAGACGCCCAAAACGTGCTGCTCCCACCTGGTTCAGATGAACTTCATCGTCTGAAAACAAATAGTCATCGTAGTAGAAATTGTCCCAGGTGTCGACGAATCCCACGTTCTCCTTCTTGCAGAGGTTTGCTAGACAACGATTTGTGCTGGTGGCTATGTTGTATAGTTGTAAAGTGGGAGGTTTGACGTACCTCCCAACCTACCAAATTGGAAAACCTACTATTTGGTAGTAGTCTTGGAAAATCCAACGTCAAGGCTATTAACCTAATTGCAATGACGACTTGTCTATTTTGACTGCTATGTCGTCATTCCAACCGCGGTTAAAAAGAAAACGTCTAGAGTCTACTCCTTATCTTGCTCTAGGAGACGTTGTACATTAACCAAAACTACCACCGAAGGTGAAAAAAGCATAGAAGAGAAGAAAAAGGGGTTTACCTTAGTTACCGCTTAAGGCCCATCCCGTGTTCCGTCAAGTGCAGATCCCTGTCGAACGTGCGCATGAGCGACCCTCTCTTGTCATCACATCTCACGTCAGCAGAAGAACGCGGATGGGCAGGGGTCTGGCGTGAGGGAGGGTATTATGTACGTTGGATTTTCCAAGACTACTACCAAATAGTAGGTTTTCCTATTTGGTAGGTTGGGAGGTACGTCAAACCTCCCAATTTGTTAGTAGTCTTGGCAAATCCAACGTCAAGGCTGCATAACAAATAGGAGGAGGACATCCAAGCCCAACCTACCAAAAAAACCAATGCATAAAACAAAATTACGAATGACAAAGACACAATTTAAACAAGAGAGTTTAATAAAAGAGTGAAAAACTGAGGAGTAGCTAAAAAGAACAGTTTTAACACATGCCCGTCATTCATAGTAATGCAAAAACATAGACTTGTCTGAAACCAAAAAGGTACTGTACCCAAAATCCATTTTCTTCAAAAACCAACAAAAACACTGAACACAAGAACAAAACACAATTTTCAATGTGGCAAAAACACTTATGTACTGGAACAATACATAATCCCAAACTTGCAATCCAGTGTTGCAAACCCGTACACCCCCCCCCCCCCCCCCCCCTTTGTCAAAAAAACAAAGGAAAAGAACGAGGGACAAGGGGGGAAGACCAGGGATCTTCGCCAGAGCACCAGGAAACACGACCCCCGAGAGCAATCACCGGCCGAGGGGGTCGAACACTGGACACGGAGAGGTAGGAGGAGATGAAGGAATTGATAGAAGACCACAAAACCGCGGAGGCGACGGCAGGGAAGGATCGACGTGGCAGGAACCGGAAGGAGGCAGCAAAGGATCTGACATCGCGCGCAGAACCCCTACAAACAGGGTGACGGGCACGAACGGTCCGACAAACGTGGCGGCCCTTCTGCACCTGCGAGAGCCTCCCACCTGTCCGAGGAGACACCCACACAGCAGGACCCGAAGGCGGCGCCACAGACACAACAGAGGAGTGCAAGGCTGACACCGGGCACAACACATGGCGAGGATGCCCACGCCATAAAGCCTGGACGGCGAAAGGCTGGAAAACGGGGGCCTCCCTCCCATGCGTGGTAACAAAAGGAGGGGAGGAGGCAAACGAGACGCCATGCAAGGACGGGGAGAATCGCACGCAGTCCCGGGGCCGTGACAATGCCGCTAGTGCAGACACCCGATCCCCAGTGGCCAGAGCGACAAGGAAGAGTGGACGCCCGAGCAACGGAACCGGCGTAGCGGCCCTTGTATACGTGGGGGAAGCCAGAAGGACCAGAGCCCGCCCCAGATCCCACTGCGGAGGGACCTGGCGCGGAGGCAGTCGATCCCGGAAGGCAGCCGTCAGGAAGGAATCCAGCTCCTGTGGTGGAACGACCAGCCCAGCGACGAACCCAAAGAACCCCCCGGACGGCAGACAAGTGGGTACGTATAGCGTCGACTGGAAAGCGACGTGTACGGAAGAGGTGAAACAAGGAGCGTAGGACGAGGGAAGGAGAGCCAACTGGCAGGCGAGTGGCCTGTAGCCACCTAGTAAAAGACCTCCAACGGGACCCGTAAGGCCCCCAAGGAGAAGACGACTAGGAACGCTGCAGGAAGGCAGCCAGGGCCCGGCCGGGGACCGGGAGCCACCGTGCCTCATGAACAAGCACGATGCGAAGGCCAACGAGGTCCGCAGATCCCCCACCTAGCCCAAGTGGAAGCCGGAGACAGGTAGAGGGACCGGACTCGGGCACCACCGCGGCAACCGGGCGGACCAAGCCCGTGCCGGCCACAGAGGCGCGAGGAGCCAGACGCAGCCGTGGTACAGCCGCAGCCTCGCGAGGACTGGGCACATCAACAGCGCGTCTGGTGGCGGAAAGATGTATATCGACCGCCACCTGTACCAGGCTACCATGAAAGCGTCCGGACCTCCCCCCAGAGCGCGAGGCCGGAGGGAGAGGTCCAGAGGCAACTGGCGCGGCACCCCCGATGCGAACAAGGCGACCTCCGGAACACCTCAGGAAGCCGCGAGGTCGGCGAAAACATCCGTTTCATCGCCCATTCTACAAGAACGCCCTGCCCTCTCGACAGGGCGGCCGCCCACAGGGTGGCAGGCCCGGGCAGGGAGGAGGCATGCAAGGAGAAGGGGTGTCGGTCCGCGAGGAAGAACAACTCCACCGAGACCCCCAATAGAGTCAACGACCTGGAGGACCCCCGCATAAGGAAACAGGGGACAGCTTGTCTGAGTGTCCAACCCGAAGGCCACCGACTTACCCCGAAGGGCCAGCGCGTGGTCCCGCAGGAAGAACAAAGGAACCAACAGTCCGAGGGCATAGATGGGTAAGTGGAGGGAGACCCACCCATCTGCCGGGAAGTGGACGTCCCAGGTTCGATCAGGAACCTCACCCAACCTCGCTCGACGTATCTGTGGTTACCCAGACCGTCGGCGGGGGGGCGGTCCAGGGCACAGCCGCAGAGAGCGAGCCCCGAGCAACCCAGCGACCGAAGCGTCTGCGAACGGTACGCGGGAGCGGCAGGAGCCAATCCATAGGGGCAACGGAAACACCGCGGGGCCCATGAGGAGGAGGCGGCGTAGCCAGAGGCTCCCTAAGGGAAGAGGCAGAGTGGCCCAATGCAGCTAACCCACGAACGAGTCCCAGAGCCACCCCGGGAGGGAGACCGAGTGCAACATGGCGAAGACCTTCCACCGAAGGTGCACCGCGGCCGGCAGACCCCGGGTCACCGTAGCGCCGGACAAAACCCATGCGAGACCGACCCATGGCACGACACGCGATTGGGTCAAGCGTGACTTGGGAACATCTAAGGGGAACCCTAACCGTGCGATGTTGCGAACGACTGGGAGGGCGTCGCCAATGCACAGTCCTAGGGCTTCGGAAACTACCAACCAATTGGCCAAGGAAAACAGGATCTGGAGCCCGCTCCTGAGGAGAGGACCCAGAGCCTGCCCCACCAGTGCGGAGAAGATCCGCGGCGCGATGTGGAGACCGAAGGGAAGGCCGTCGAACAGGAACACACGATCGGAAGTCCGAACGGCCAAGAATCGCAGGAAGCGAGGATGGAGAGGAACGAGCCAAGACGCATCCTGGAGGGCCAGCGACACTACCCACGACAGAGGGCACAGGGCCAGGCGTACCAGGGATACCGGCAGCATCCGAAACCGTGTGTGCACGATGTGCCCGTTGAGGGCCGACAGATCCACCACCGGTCGCATCGCGTCGCAGTTCGTCGACGGTACCAGAAAGACACGGGAGAGGAAAACCGGGTGACCGGCGGTCAACTCCCTCGACGCTACCCAGCTCGGACATGGATGTGAACACGTGGGCCACCTCTGAAGAGATGGGCCGGCGTCGGTGACAAGAGCGGAGTGGGGGTCTGGACGTCCACCTCCAGGTGAGACCCCTCCGCGCAACCCTCCGCCCCCAACGTCCCTCGCGGCTACCGAGGAGCGCAAGGGCGAAAACAACCCGAGGGAGCACCCGAGAGGAGGGGAGCGACCCGGTCGGCCAGGCGAGAAGGAGAACAAGGAGGCCGACCCCGAGAACTACACATTGTGTTGACGTGGAGGTACCCCCGGTACGGGCCGTGCGGGCATGAGCGCCACGTTGACCTCCTCTACACCCCCCCCCCCCAACCTCGTCGAAAAGGGCGGGCCAGCCCAACCCCAGGCCGGCGCGGGGCTGACCCCGTCGAATGGCGGCCGGAAGTGGAAGGCCGGCCAGCCCCGACACGGCGGGGATAAAAGGGGCAAGAACAGAAGTGCGAGGCAGAACCGACGCACCAGCCTGCAACGTCCCAGTCCTGCGCCCGTGCAAGGCGGCAGCACTTGCAGCAGCACCCCGAAGAGTACTGGCAGAAGGACGGGACTGAGAAGACCCTGCGCGCGACACAGCGCGTCGGTGCGTGACGTAAGCAGGGTCCGCAACGACACAGCGCGTCGTCGCGTGTCGGAAGCAGGGGCCGCCGACAGAGAAGCGTAGCATTCCCAAGCATTCTGCTTAAAAAACCCCGACGTATATAGCGCAGAGTACAACAAACCCTGACAAATATCCAAGGGGGCCGGCCAGCAGAACGAGGACCGTACCGTCGGGCGTCGCCGAGTTGCCGCGCACAAAACCGCCTTCAGCTCGGTAACCAAAAACACCGCGAGCCGAAGGTGGACCCGCTGAACGCGGTCCAAACCCTCGTGAAGATCGCCTGGCGCAGACGCCTCGAAAAGCTGCAGGTGGTGAACAGACGTCTGGAGGGAACCTAAAGACAAGACAATAAGTCCGTCACCCTCTGTCGCAAGGGAAAAACCTTGGCGACAGAGGGCTGATCCGGGTGAGAGAAGAACGGGGTAGCAATAGAACAAAGTTCAAGAACGGGCGCGCTCATCCAGGACCAGAACGCGCCGTCCAACCCGCCGACAGATACATGAAGAGGCAAATCAGTGATGACTCCTGGGGAGGGACTGAAGGAGAGCCGTCGACGGATCGGTGTGTGAAGTCGAAGGCCTCAGCAAACCAGGCCTCCAATGGGAGAGGGTGACCGAGCATGATGGCTAAGCTAGGCGTACCGGCGTCGCACAAACCTGTCCCATAGGAGGACAGACCCGTCAACACAGCCAGGGACTGAACAGCTGGAAGGATGTCAGGGCGGCTGAAGTCTGACCAGAGCGTAGGCCTGCAGAAGGAGTACAAAGGAAATCAAGCAACAACAGGTCTAGTGACCCTTCTAGGTTGCTTGTCCTCCAAAACACTGAGGATCAAGTGTCCAAACAGTGGTTTAGAGTGGGTAAGGGAACATTGGAAAGGGAACTACTGCCCTGCCACTAACGTGGCAGGACTAGGAATTTAGTAGGGGACATATGGGTTAGTAACTGAGGGGAGGATAAAGTTATTCATTTACAAACGCAGTCAGTCGCGGGTTTGATGCGAGATATTTGTCTAGGCGGAATTTAAATGAATCAACGGTGCTGCAGTCTATAACGTCTCGGGGAAGCCCATTCCACAAGTTGACAACTCGATTGAAGAAGAAATTCTTAGATTCGTGCGAGTTAAAAGATTTACCAATAATTTTGCAACCGTTTCCCCGCGTGTAATTAGATTGGTCGATAGTGAAGTACTTACTACAGTTCATATTGTCGATGCCTTTGATGATTTTGAACACTTGAATTAAGTCGCCTCTTAATCTGCGCTGGGTTAAAGGAAATAGATTTAATTCTCTAAGACGCTCTTCGTATGGTTTGTTCTTTAGGCTAGGTATCATTTTGGTAACTCTACGTTGAACTCGTTCTAGCTTGTTTATATCTTTTTGGTAATAAGGGCACAATGATTTAACGCAGTATTCCAGAAGAGGGCGGACTAAGGAATTGTAAAGGGTTAGGATAACTTCTTTTCGATTTATGCTCAAATGACCTGCCTATAAAGCCAATTATTTTGTTTGCCTTCTTAACAACTTCTGAACATTGTTGACTCGGTTTTAGGTTACTCGATATTGTTACTCCCAGATCAGTTTCTCTGTTTACATTCTTAAGCTGAGTGCCATTCATCGAATAGTTTGCTTTCTCATTTAGGTATCCGACATGTAGTACTTTACATTTATCCGCATTGAAACTCATTTGCCAAATTTGGGCCCAAATTGGGCCCCCAGGGAAGGGGACCGTGGCAGGGGTAGGTAGGGTGAGGCGCTGAGGGTGAGTTACCGCCAAGAAGCGCAAGAAGAGGGAGTCTTCCATCGACTCCAAGCACCCGTCGAAGCGTGACACAACCCAGCCCTGCATAGCCGACAATCGATCCGAGAGAGGCGACCCCCCCCCCCCCCCAGATTGGTCGGCCCGCAGGGGCGAGCGAGAGCGGGAGCGAGACCCACGACACGAACCAGCAGCGTCGCGGCCCAAGGAAGGCGAGCGACGACGGTTGTGTCGCCGTTGAGGGACTCGTCCCCGATCACGAACGGCCAAGGGTGAAACAGCACCTTCCCCCTCTTCCAGCGACACGTCAGCTCCTGAGAAAGGGGACCCCGAAACCTCGCGAAAGCCCACCGAGGCAAGAGGAGGGGTACCCCCCTGGCCAAGACGGTAAGTGAAGGTCAGGAAGAGAAGAATGAGGAGGAGCAGGACGACGGGAGTGGGAAGGCTGGCCGGGTGAAAGGAGGCCAGAAGGAGCCGCGGGGGGAAACAGAGCAAGGATCCCCGGGGCAGAGAGAACAGGGCGGCCCGACACCGAGGCGGAGGAGGGAGGGACCTCCACCGTGGGACGAGACCGTGAAGGAAGAATAGGCACTGAAGCAGGTGAAGTAGGAGAAGCAACGACATCCAGGCGGACCCTCCTGGACAGTGTAGGAGGAGGGAGCAGAGGGCCAGCTACAGCATGAACAACCGCGCGCGGAGAGGACAACGTAAGAGGAAGTCGTCTGAGCTGGGGAAGCGGGCGGAAGGGAGTAAAGCCCCTATCCGTAGAGGCCAGGGGAGGGCGCACAGGGGCAGAGCCGCTAACCCCGGCCTCAGGGCGAGAACCATGACGAGGGCGATGGGTGTCGTCAAGGCGATCAGGAGGACGACGAGGGGCAGTAGAGGACGGACGACAAGGCGAGCGAGAGCGTGGACGGAGCTGGGGAACCCCCCGACGATGGGACGACCGGCTGCGGGACCCAGGGGAGAGGGCCCGAGCAGGGAGAGGGCCAGGTGAACGGCCTTCAGTCGGGTCAGGGATACCCCGGGCGACGCGGATTCGGTTGGCAACAAAGGCCGGGGAACGGTGGTCCACAGTCCTAATGTGGCGGGAGACCATCATCCACACCGACGGAAGGGAAGCAGAGGCCACAGCCGCCGCCGAGGAACCAGGGCCAAGGTGCAGCACATCCACCAGGGCCAGACACGTGCCACACAGAGCAGGGAGGTAGGCCGTAGAGGACACACAGAACAAGTGGCGCAAGCAGGACTTGTGGCTCTCCAAGCACGGGGAGCGACAACCAAGGCGAAAGCAAGGCAGCCTACCTGCACTAGAAGAACACACACTATAATCAGCACGTCGAAGGAGTAAGTGGAGAGAATGTCCAAGAAGAACCAGGGAAGGAGCATGGGGAAACAGGAACACACATGCAAACAGGTATCCGTACTCACCCTAAACTGGGAGCACAGAGGTAGGTGAGGAGGGCGGCCGAGGCGGAAGAGCACTAGCAGAACCTGCAAAGATGGAGAAAGTGTTAACCACCACTCAACATCTTACATGCAGGGCCTATAACACCAGTAAAGTGCATACACCAATATAGTATCAGGCAACAAGATGACATAAAAAAAGTCAATAGTGAAAGCCAACTATTACCGCAAATTTGCGGGCCAATGGAGGCATAACCGTACCGACACCACCCTCCCGCAATTTTGCGGGACCCCCCAACGATCTCCGCAAATTTGCGGGGAGCCGAAACGTCCCAGAGGACCGAATCGAGCTCCCGCAAATTTGCGGGACCGGCCGAGATGGTCCGGCGCCGAAAAATGCGAGAGGAGCGTCTAGGGAATACCAAAAAAGGCCACAAAAAATGCGTCATCTCCTTATGAACTCCAAGCAATGATGGCCATCAAGCTGAGCAGTGTCTTCCTTGAATTTATCCTGACTCAACCGGTAAAGGGAGAGGCAAGGAAGACACACCAGGGAGAGGAGGCACATCCCCCAGGAACCACCCAACCCACAGAGATAGAGCAAAGCCCATGAGGAGAAGTGGCAGGGAGGGTGGTTTCGCACAAATAGGGGCCCCCGTGAGGTACCCCTGGATTGGGCAAAAGACTATGAAAGGATGGAGGTGAAACAGGAAGAGAAAAAAAAAACCAGAAAATGAAACTGGTGAGAAAAAGGGTGGCCTAGCCATGAGCAGAGAATGTGTCAGGGGCAAAAAACCCTGTGGTGTGAAAGAGGGGCCCCCGTGGGGTACCCCTGGAGTATCACGAACCACATGTCGCCCAGGCCCTTGAGACACAGTGAAGGACTCGAAAGGGGGGACTCGGGAATAACGCTAATAATGCGGCCGACACAAACTCTACAAACAGCACCGCCACCAACGAAATCTCAGATTGTTTACCAACGGTACACCTAGGCTATGAAAAAATGAAAACTCATAGGGGCATAGCAATTCCTGAATGAGAAAACGAGCTAGGCTAAATTAAGCTAAAAGCTAAACTATGCCCAGACTAACAGGAAAAAAGAATATGAAAAGAGAAAGAATGAAAAACATATACGAGGAACGCCAGGCGCCCCCGTACCTTCGGTAGGCTATTTCCACACGCGTCTCCATTATACACACTTAGGAGCCCATTTACGTGTGCCCTAGATCACGTAACATCTGTCTAACAAAAAAGAAGGCCAGATAAGCCGAAACGAACCTAAACAGGGTGAATTAAAGGAGCACAACAAAAGCGACTTCATTCAATGGAGCGCGTGAAAAAATGATGACAAGAGAGGGTTGCTCATGCGCACGTTCGACAGGGATCTGCACATGACGGAACACGGGATGGGCCTTAAGCGGTAACTAAGGTAAACCCCTTTTTCTTCTCTTCTATGCTTTTTTCACCTTCGGTGGTAGTTTTGGTTAATGTACAACGTCTCCTAGAGCAAGATAAGGAGTAGACTCTAGACGTTTTCTTTTTAACCGCGGTTGGAATGACGACATAGCAGTCAAAATAGACAAGTCGTCATTGCAATTAGGTTAATAGCCTTGACGTTGGATTTGCCAAGACTACTAACAAATTATAGTGATGTAGAGAAAAATTGTTTAGTATACAAAATAACTGCAGGATCTGTCCTGCATTGAATGTTATAAGGAGACCTTATCAGCTTCATGGTAACACGTCAAGTGATACAGCCGAGACTGCGGTACGATAACCTTTATGTAATCTACGGCACTGGTGGAATGGGGTGGGGCTTACAGATATTTCTCGATTGAATAGACTTTAGCTATATTTAAACGATTTTGTGCAGTTTAACAAGGATCTGTGGTAGTAAAAAGGGTTAACCGAGATAGTTCGAAGCCTGTTAATTGCTGGAGGCCCTTTTTAAACTTAATAACATCGTCTAATAGTAGCCTGAATAAAATCAAAAGGACGTCGCCGGTACGGAAAGGGTTAAAGCTACTGTATCTATTTAAGTAATGTACCGGTATGTATAGTATATACTCAGGCACATACCCCATAGCTGGGGGTGGCCGAGCTGAGACAGAGCCCGAACAGAAACAACATTTACAGTTCTAATTCTTAGGGTTCAGGACCACTTTCGCGTTCCCCCTCTCCTTTCTCTGTCACGTCTAGTAGGTGAATTTTACAAGGGGAGGAGGATTCCTAGCCACCCGCCCCCAAAGTAGGAAAATTTGTACAGTTGGTCAAAGTTTCAGCTGACCCACCATCGCTCTGGGGCTTGCAGAATTATCTGGCAATACTGGTGTAGGAAGGAGGTGTGTCTTACAAAGATTGGGATTGGTAGATCTGACTTTGGCTATATCATTGTTAGAACATATACTAAACAAGGGAAAGTAAGCCTATCTCAAATAAAAATGCATACATCGCTATGTATGATCCCGAACATTCACCCAAAGTTTGTATACTGTATTTGCTTAAATATTCAAGTTATTATATCCACTGATTGGCAACTACACCAGTATTGCCAGCTAATTCTGCGAGCCCCAGAGCGAGGGTGGGTCAGCTGGAACTTTGACCAACTGTACCTGTACACGAAAAGAAACAGACATTTACAAATAGACATTTTATGTTTGTAATTCTGACCAAGTAGAATCATTATATAGAATTAGTGAGAAATGTCTATGAATTCTCAAAATTGGTTGTGAAAATGTCATTTGGAACTGAACTGCACTCTCTGACTACTTCCTTTAACGTGACGATAGTGCGTTGTTATATGTGCGATTAGTTTGCTTGGGAAACAGATTAACTTGCTCATGTAGTAATGTACACCCTATGTGGTGGATTGTGTTCTTTTATTTAATAATTTTCATTTTAGTAAGCGTTGTTTCCACATAGCGATTCTGATCATTTAATTTGACTTTATATTGTCCTTGTCCCAATTTTGGTTTGTTTAGTTTGCAAGTTTTACATTTTAATTTTAATTAAAATCCTTCCTATATTTCAGATTGTTTCAAAGCCTCCTGACTATCATCGTAATGTGTTCAACTACTTGATGATCTTCCTTAAAGAGCTGCTGAAACATGCCGAGGATAATGTTCTGGATGCTAAGACATTAGGTTAGTACAATATACTGTACTGTAATTATATCTGTTTTTCATACTGCTCTCCCTCACTATCCGATTGTAATACCTGGATTGTGGCAAAGTATCGGTAAATGCATTCGATGCTGAAATCTGCTTGAGCTATCACGCCAAGAGGAGTACTTCTCTTGGTGTAGCAGCTAAGGCGGTCGCCTCCCACGTGGCGGGCCCGAGTTAGAATCTCGGCCGGGCCGACGCCCCCCAAAACAAATTGGGGCGAATTTCCGCATCAGACACAGTTCGGATGTGATTGTTAAAATTGTAAATTGTATTTACCTAATTGTATTTACCTAATTGTAGTTTACAGGAGTTGAGCTAAGCTCGTGTTGTCCCGTCTCTCAGTCTACTTTTTATCCAATTTTTTCTTGAAAATATGGATATTCCTTGCCCCTACCACCTCCTCCTCCAGCCCTTTCTATTTGTCAATACATCTATAGGGGAAGCTAAACTTCCTGATATCGTTCTTGCAGGTAGGTCTTTTTACTTTGTAGCTGTGGCCTCTAGTTATTCCTGTATCCATAATTAATATATCCTCCCTATCCAGCCTCTCCAGCCCCCGGGTGCATTTGTACATCATTATCATGTCTCCCCTCTCTCTCTTTTAGACTCGGTAGATTTAATTTGTCTAGTCTCCCTTCATATGGCAGCTCTCTGAGACTTGGAACCAATCTAGTAACTGCTCTCTGGATTCTTTCTAACTTGTGAATATGCTTCTTTAGATGCGGGGACCACACCACTGCTGCATACTCCAATCTTGGTCTAATCATACTCTTCATAATTTTCGCTACCATGGTCTCATCCAAGTAGTTCAGAGCAACTTTCATATTCCCGGCCATTGCATACATTCCGCTAAAGAGCTTGTTAATATGGTTCTCTGGCGACAAATTATCTTGTATAATCAACCCTAAATCCTTTTCTTTTTCGGCCTTGCTAATTATATTATCTCCCATCCTGTACTCCCAATTTGGTCTATTCACACTTCTTCCCATATTTAACACATGGCATTTACTTATATTAAATTTCATTTTCCACTTGGTGCTCCATTCGTATATTTTATCTAAATCTCCTTGCAGCTCCTCACAACTACTTTTATTTGTTATTTGTCTCATAATTTTTACGTCATCTGCAAACATTGACATGTAGGAGTTTATGCCTATCGGCAGGTCATTCACGTACATAAGGAACATGAGAGGTGCCAACACAGATCCCTGCGGCACACCACTCTCAACTTTCCGCCACGATGAGTAAGTTCCTCTAATGTTGGTCCTCATTTCCCTATCTGTTAAATAGCTCTCCATCCATTTCAGCAAACTCCCCCTGACACATCCTAGCGTCTCAAGCTTAGATAACAATCTCTTATGTGGTACCTTATCGTATGCTTTGGAATGGTCTAAGTAGACGCAGTCCACCCATCCGCCTCTTTCTTGGAGTACATCTATCACCCTACTGTAATAACATAGCAAACTGGTAACACAAGATGTCCCTTCTCTGAATCCAAATTGCTTTGGGGTTATTATCTTCTTTCTCTCCAACATTTTCATCCATCTCTTCCTAATTAGCTTTTCACAAATCTTGCATACAATACTAGTAAGTGAAACTGGTCTATAGTTTAGAGGGTCCTCAGGGTTTCCATTCTTGTATATCGGAATGATATTAGCTCTTTTCCATTCAACAGGAACCTGTCCTTTATCTAAGGAAGCTTGAATTATGTCCCTCACTGGCTCCACTAATTGCTCTGCACACTCCTTTAAAACCCAGGCAGACACTTCATCCGGTCCCATAGCTTTCCTTACTTCAAGTCCTCTCATCGCAGATAACAGCTCATCTCTAGTTATTTCAATCTTACTAAGACCACTCTGCAGTACTCCCGCCTGTGGTTCGTCAAAACCTTCCTCTCTAGTAAAAACTGACCCCAATTTGTTATTCATTACCTCGCACATGTCCGATACATTTTCATACGTCTTAGCATCAACTCTTAATTTAGTAATTTGTTTCTTTACCTTTAACTTACTGTTTATATATTTATAAAATAATCTAGGATCACTTTCACATTTATTTACTATGTTCTTCTCATAGTTCATTTTAACTTGCCTAATTATGTTAACATATCTATTCCTCTCCTGTTTATATTTATTCCGATTACTCTCAGTGTTCCTTCTTCTTAATCTAGCCCAAGCTGCATCACGCCTACCCAAAGCTCTTTTGCATTTCAAATTAAACCAATCTTTCTGCTTAGTAAAATTTCCAGTTTTATATTTTGGGACAAACAAATTGGTTCCTACTCTATAAATTTCGAGGAATCTACTATATTTACCTTGTACGTCCTGTTCCTTCAAAATAAGATCCCAATCTACTCCCTCTAAATATCTTTTCAAGGATACATAATCAGCTTTACTATAATTTAATCTGTCATTTATGTAGCTATTGTCTAATCTATTGGCATTACTCGAGGTCAACTTCCATTTTTGTTGTTGTTGTTGTTGTTGTTGTTCCCCAAGCTGCCTGGCCGAACAGCCCCAAGGCCCCGAGTAAGGCCAAGGCCATAAACGAGCGACCCCACAGAACCCTCCCTGCCGACCACAATAAAGCCTGGGTGACCGAAGCCACTCCATGGCGGGGGGCTGAGAGGGTGCGTAAACGCCCGGGAAACCAAAGCCCCACCCAGGGCCCTGTGCCCCTCAGCAATTATGAAGAGAAAGTTGAGGGGCAAAGGAATAATGTGACGCTTTAGCTTCCAATCTTGGTAGATTGGGAGGTCAATCCACGGAAGAGACGCCGTCACTCGAGATCTAGAAAATATATAAGTAAGAGGAACAGTCAGAGTAAGCTATGGGTATGGCAGAGATCGCTCAGGTCTCACTCTGATAGACCAGCCCATCACCAGTCCATTTTAGTAATAGGTGATCACTTTTACCTACAGGACATAGATAGTTTATATCACTAATTTCGTGAGGATCCTTTGTAAAAATCAGATCGAGTTTAGAAGGTTCGTTATTACTCCTCATTCTTGTATTTTCCTTCACATGTTGTGCAAGTACATTTTCCGTAACCAACTCCACTAGCCGACTTCCCCAAGATCTCTGATTTGGCCCTGCATCTCCCGATTCCCAATCAACCTCACTACAGTTGAAATCTCCTACCAAGATCAATCGATTCTTCCTTAAAAGCAATCTTCTCAACGACTGAATCATATCCTCGACCATCTCCTCAAACTCCAACTCCCTCCATGCTCTGGTCTTTGGCGGCATGTAAGCTACTGCTATGTCTAGCTTTTTTCCTTCTATATCATTGAGTTCAACTGCCATTATTTCTGCCTTGTCATTATTTAACTCCACTTGCTTTGCTGTCATAGGGTTCTTAACTAATACTGCCACTCCACCTCCCCTTTTTCCCTTTCTATCATATCTCCATATATTATATCCTTCACTAAACACTATATTGCTGTCAAAGTCCTGGTTCAGCTTTGTCTCCGTCAAACAGACTATCTGTGGTTGATCCTTTCTTAATATATCATCCAATTCTACCTTTTTACTGTTTATTCCATCTATATTAGTGTAGTAGCACAGTATATTGGAATCCTCCTCCTTGTTTCTCTTCCCTCCCTGCCTCTTATCAGGTTCACCTCCTCCTCCATCCCTTCCCTGACCCACCTCCACATTCCCTGCTAGTTCTATTCTCCTCCCCCCCCCCCCTCCACAATCTCCCGCCCCTCCCTCACCATCTCTCCGTCCTCGGGCTGATCCACTACCTGACTCACCGTCTCCATCCCCTGCTCCTCCCTCACCATCTCTCGGTCTTCGGTTTGATCCACTACCTGACTCACTGTCTCTATCTCCTGCTCCTCCCTCACTATCTCTTTGTCCCCGATTTGATCCACTACCTGACTCACTGTCTCCTTGTTCATTTCTCCTCGTATTTTCCGTTCTTTCTGACTCTGAGTGTACCACTTCTTTAGTTTCCCCCCAGGGGGTAAGGGGGCCTTCATCTAATGGTGGAGGAAAACAAGAATATGCCTCACGCATCCTACTGCATGTCGTACAAGGCGACTAATAGGGGGGATGGTGATAGACTTGCGGACCAAGTAGCCATCACTATACAATGAAGCCTTGTTATTGGCGCTGGCATTGCCTCTATATGATAGTGCTGTGACAAGGCTTCATTGTACTTGCTCCAAGTTGCCTAATGGCGGCACACTGGCAGTGGATGTCGCTCCCTCTGGACCCGGCCCTGGCGCTCTGGGCCCAACCTGGACGAAATGGATCCAGAGGGTACAGTACGTAGTGTTTCCCCGGACTGGCACTTTCCGCTCAATAGTATAGGGGCCCGAACCTGGTGGTAGCGCTCCAGGAGGCTGCCCTGTCATTTGGCGAAAAATATCAGGCCAGTCGTAGTGCCGTGTACGCGCACGGGGTGCGTCCCTGCGGCTGGTTCTGGTGGGGCGTACCGAGGCCACTGGATCCTACCCCCTTGTAATCACTTGGGGGATGGTGCTGGGAATGGTCCCGGGGTAGACTGGAGCCGGAGTTCTGGGGGGGGTGATGCCCATCTGCCAGCCAAACCTACCTAACTATGACTAAAATCAAAGAAAATAAACGTAAGTCCGATGATTCAAAACCGCACAGGACAATGACAAATGCCCCCCACAAACTCAGACTTGCTAGTGTGAATGTTGGTAGTTTGAATCTGCGTGTGAATGAAGTGGCTGAGATGTGTGAGAGGAGGCGAGTGGACGTCTGCTGTACCCAGGAAACACTCTGGAAGAGACATGGGGTACAGTGGATTGTCGGAAGGAGGAAAAGATATAGGATATACTGGATGGGTGTGGAGACTGATAAAGCGAAAGGAGGAGTGGGTGTTCTGGTGGCTGAAGAGCTGGCGGAAAGTGTGCTTCAGATTACGAGAGTTAGTGAAAGGCTGATTGTTTTGAAGTTGAAAGTTGGTGAAAGAATTCTGAATGTGATATCTGCATATGCCCCACAGGCTGGTTTACAGAAAGAGATAAAAGAGGACTTCTGGAATGACACCGTCAGTGTCATTTCAGGCCTCTCGGAGAACGAAATAACTATCGTGGGGGGGGACCTCAATGGTCACGTGGGAGCATCTGCAGATGGATACGAGGGGGTACATGGAGGAATTGGTTACGGAAGGAGAAATCTAGAAGGCGAATATATATTGGAGTCCTGCGTTGCACTCAACATGGTTGTGTGTAACACAAAGTTCAAGAAAAGACAGAGCCACCTGATCACATATAACTCTGGGGTCTCCAGTAGCCAGATAGATTACTTCTTGGTTAACAGGAAAGACTGGAAACTAGTTCGAGATGTAATGGTCATCCCGAGCGAAGAATGTATCCCCCAGCATAAGCTACTTGTGTGCGACATGAGCTTATACAGAGATCCTAAGCGCAAGAAGGTTTACATACCCAAAAGGAAAGTGTGGCTGCTGAAGGACAAGGAAGTTAGGGATAGGTTTCATAATGAACTGGAGGAAATGAATAGAAATAAGGAAGCTAGGCCTAACGATGTAAATAGCCAATGGAACTTTCTTAAGCATAGCCTTATCGCTGCCACTGACAAAGTCTGTGGGAAAACAAAGGGTCACCCCAGGAATAAGACCTCTTGGTGGTGGAACGATGAGGTAGAACATGCTGTGAAAGAGAAAAGGAGATGCTTCAAAGCATGGAAGAAAGGAGGCAGCAGGGAGGAATACCAGGCAGCTAAACGAACTGCCAAAAGAGTTATTTACAATGCTAAAAATCGCTTTAAGGACCTGGTCCTCGAACAAGTGTGTAACACTGACAATCCCAATGGGATCTTCAACCTAGCTAGGCGAGTTAAAAATGACAGTAGGGATATTATAGGTGAACAGTGTGGTAGAGATGATAATGGGAAGATTGTGTATGCAGAAAATGAAATCAGAGAAGCATGGAAGGTACACTATGAACGATTGCTAAATGTAGAGTTTGAATGGGATAAGGAACAGCTTAGTATCGAAAAACCAATATCTGGGCCCCCTCCTTTGATAGCACCAGCTGTAGTGAGCGACGCAATCAATAAAATGAAGGACGGTAAAGCTCCAGGTTGCTCCGACATTGTCGCTGAGATGATAAAAGCCTCAGGGGAGATTGGTGTAAACTTAGTCACTGAGTTGATAAACACCATTATTAAAGATGAGAAAATCCCAGAGGATTGGCTCAAAAGTGTAATAGTAAATATATACAAAGGAAAAGGGGATGCGCTAGATAGAGGAAATTATAGGGGCCTGAAAATGCTTGAACAAATCATGAAGGTCTGTGAGAGAGTCCTTGAGGGTTTGATCAGGCAAAGCATCTCTATTGATGATATGCAGTTTGGTTTTATGCCAGGACGTGGTACAACCGATGCTATCTTCATAGTCAGGCAGATACAGGAAAGATACTTACTAAAAGGCAGGGATCTTTACTTTGTGTTTGTGGACCTGGAGAAGGCCTTTGATAGGGTACCTAGAGATGTTGTACAGTGGGCTATGAGGAAACTTGGTGTGGAAGAGTGGCTGGTGCGTGTGATAATGAAGATGTATGAGGATTCGCGAAGTTCGGTGAGGGTGAAGGGTGTACTGAGTGATGAGTTCGCAGTCCGTGTTGGAGTCCATCAGGGTTCAGTGTTAAGCCCCTCCTCTTTATTATGGTCTTGGAGGCACTGTCTAGAGCTTTTAGAGGCGGACTCCCGTTGGAACTGTTTTATGCAGACGATTTAGTCCTAATAGCTGACAGTATGCAGGATGCTGAGGCCAAATTCAGAGAGTGGAGAGAGGGCATGGCGAGCAAGGGTTTAAGAGTCAATATTAACAAAACCAAGGTTATGCATTGTAGTTTGAGACTAGGTAATGTGGAAAAGAACGGTGCATACCCATGTGCAGTGTGTGGAAAGGGAGTGGGCGGTAACTCAATTCAATGTAGCATCTGTCGATGTTGGGTACACCATGGGAGTAAGCGCTGTAGTAGAATAAAGGGGCCCCTGCCGAAGGATAAGTCAGAAATAGTGAAATTTGAGTGCGTAGTGTGCAAAGGCGAGCTTGTGTTAAGTGATGATCCTGTGGCTGTGAATTTTGGAAATGAGTCTTTGGAGCTGGTGAACAAGTTTTGTTACCTAGGAGATACCATCTCTGCCGGTGGTGGGGCCGAGGCTGCCACTGTTGCTAGAATTAGGTGTGGCTGGGGGAAGTTCAGAGAATTGATGCCAATCCTGACCATGAAAAGAATGCCTCTTCCCCTGAAGGGAAAGGTGTATGCCTCATGTGTTAGAAGTGCAATGACGTATGCCTCAGAAACATGGGCCGTTAAAGTAGAGGATGTCATCAGAATGGAGCGTAATGAGATGAGAATGGTGAGATGGATGTGTGGGGCCAGGCTACAGGATAGAATAACAAATGTTGAGCTGAGGAGACGTTTAGGTATAAAGAGTATTAGCGAGGTGATGTGTACAAGTAGACTGGGATGGTATGGACATGTGGAGAGAATGGATGAACAAAATTGGGTGAAAAAATGCAGGTCTGTGATTGTGGAGGGAGCTGCACCAAGGGGTGGACCGAGGAAGACCTGGGATCGGACTATACGCGCCGATCTCAAATCCAAGAACTTGACAAATGAAGCAGCCCTTAACAGGGTTGCCTGGAACGCCGCCATTAGGACAAGAGACTGAAACTGCACTTATGTGTGGAACACTCAGTCTTAAAATTTTATGTATGTATGTATGTATGTATTTCCCTTCCTTTACTCTCCAAAAAAAAATCCTTTTCTCCTCATCTGACAATTTTCGATTTTCATCGTCAGCCCTTGCTTGAACTTCTCTCAACTTTTCCCTTTCCTCTATGCTTAAGTCCTTTTTCACCCTAATATGTTTCATTCCAGTACAACTATTTAGCCTCCAGCTTACAATGGTTAATGCTTCAACCACTGACCTAGATTTAAACTCTGCTTTTATCGGTCTCATCTCACCCTTTTTATATCTTCCTAGCCGTCTTACTTCGTCCAGTTCTTTCCGCCAATCACAGCCTTCGTCTAGACACTCCAATATTTTCTTTACTTTGTCCTCATCCCTTCCCCTTCTTTCCCTCATATCTGCTAAATGTTCTTCAATGTCTCCAAAAATTATTATGCTTTTACCTCTATCTACTGTTTCCCTCACTACCTTTTCCTTGCTCTTCAAAACCTGCACTACATTCTTCTCAAACTCTCTTTTCTCTTTTTCTCTCTCTTCCACCTGCTCCTTCATGATTTCTTCCAATGCATCCACCTTAGCATTCCCCACCCTTGTCCACTCATTTTTCTCCTCACTTATTACTCCCTTTACTTTCTCACTTAAATGGCCCTCATACTCCTTTAGCTGCTCCTTGAGTGCCATGTTCTCTGCCTCCAGCTCATCTACTTTCCTTATCACAGCATCTAGGTTAGCAATTAATAGCCCATCTGCAGTTGCTACTGAACTGGCTCCTCAAATTTCTGTCAGTGACTCCACCTTCACACCTATATCTCTCCTCCAATTCTCCATAACTCCCTTCCATCTTAACAGACCCATCATCTGTCTCTTCACCACAGTCAATTGATCCTCCACTTCATTACCCTCTGCCAGAAATCCCTCAAATTCATAGCTCTCTTCATCTCCCAATAAACTCTGCCTCCGTTTGCCTTGGCCGGCCATTGTTTATATTTATGTAGCCTACAGTTAAAAATATACAAAACACTTAATAAAATTACAGTAAAATTAAACTACTACCTGGGATAAACCCAGGTAGCGCCGTCCCCGTTTGTGTCACCATATCTTGAAAAAAGAATAAATGGAAAAAATAAATAGAAATGGGTGTTTGCGAGGTCACCACGAGCAGGTGGGGTACGACTTGATTACCTTCCTAAGAAGGTAACCCAACCGAGGTGTCGCAAGTACTAGGCAAAGATGAAATTGAAAACTTTAACCGTGTTTTGAGCCTTCAGCAGTAGCAGATACGTCACTCGGAAAACTAAACCTCATTGGTTACGATACTGCCACTGCGCAAAGCAGTGGCAGTATCGTGTGTCAATGTAAAGTCGGCAAAAATAGTATGGTGCCGTTACGAGGTCACTTCACTGGTAGCAGCTGTAAAGGGATATCTGAGAGGCTTAGTTGGGGAATCCCCATGGTGTACTGGCTTGCCTTAACTGGTTGGCTACAATAGTTGCTAAGGCTAGAGCTCTCAGAGATGATGTCCCAGTGACTCCGGTTCGTTGGGGAGGTATGGTAGCAGATTTCCTGCACTGCCTCCTCCCGTGGTGTGTGACAGTGAAGTGACCTCGTAACGGCACCATACTATTTTTGCCGACTTTACATTGACACACAATTACAATTTACAATTTTAACAATCACATCCGAACTGCGTCTGATGCGGAAATTCGCCCCAAATGTTTTTTTTTGGGCCCACCACGTGGTAGGCGAGCGCCTTAGCCGCTACAGCAAGAGAAGTACTCCTCTTGGCGTGATAGCTCAAGCAGATTTCAGCATCGAATGCAGTTACCGATACTTTGCCACAATCCAGGCATTACATCACATTATCGTTCAGGTAGCGAAGACTCCGAGCGAGCGAAAGCAAGCGAGGCACAAGTCTGAGTGTGCCAACTACAGCGAGGCTCCGAGACAACGATCACCAGCGACATTCCTTATATCCGTCACTTGCCAGGCGGGTCACACACCACGGCGAGGAGGCAGTGCAGGAACCCGCTACCATACCTCCCCAACGAACCGGAGTCACTGGGATATCATCTCTGAGAATTTCTGAGAGCTCTAGCCTTAGCAACTGTTGTAGCCGACCAGTTAAGGCAAGCCAGTACACCATGGGGATTCCCCAACTAAGCCTCTCAGATATCCCTTTACAGCTGCCACCAGCGAAGTGACCTCGAAACGGCACCATACAATTTTTGCCGACTTTACATTGACACACAATTACAATTTACAATTTTAACAATCACATCCGAACTGCGTCTGATGCGGAAATTCGCCCCAAATGGTTTTTTTGGGCGCGGCCCGGCCGAGATTCGAACTCGGGCCCACCACGTGGGAGGCGAGCGCCTCAGCCGCTACACCAAGAGAAGTACTCCTCTTGGCGTGATAGCTCAAGCAGATTTCTGCATCGAATGCAGTTACCGATACTTTGCCACAATCCAGGCATTACACGATGCCCCAATTTACAATATTTGTTTATGTTTTTAGATATTTGGGTTTGGGTTTTGGCTGGTCCGAGAACACATCCCCATTTAACCCATTACTTTAGGGTTCACTATACAATTTATATATTCAAGATCGGGTTTTCAGGAACATAGCCCAATCCTTATCTTGAGGGAGACCTGTACTTAACCAACCCTCTCACTACCGGTGCCATCCTTTTAACTTTATTCTGGCTACTATTCATATTATCACCAACCCACCAATTAACTTACAAATAAACCTAATTAATGAAATTAATGAAACTATGAATACATTTGGTACTCCAAGGATTCCAACCTAGGATACTCACATCAAAATTCTGCGCACTTAACCATTACTTGGCCATTAGTCTATTTTATTCAGTTTAAAATGGCCATCCAGCAACTAACAGCCTTCGAACTATCTAACTACCACAGATCCTTCTTAAATTGCACAAAATCGTTTAAATAATGTATACTGTAGCTAAAAAACTAAATATATAGACGTCGCCGGTACAGAAAGGGTTAATCATATTTATATAGACTTATTCATACTACCATTTGTTGTTTTTCACCTTACAACTCCAGCCTTATGAGTGCTTCTGCCCAGTAGGCTGTTGACAAATAGAACTTCCCAAATTTACCAATTCTTTGCACGTGACGATAGTGCGTTGTTATATGTGCGATTAGTTTGCTTGGGAAACAAATTAACTTGCTCATGTAGTAATGCTCACCCTATGTGGTGGATTGTGTTCTTTTATTTCATAAATTTTATTTTAGTAAGCGTTGTTTCCACATAGCGATTTTGATTAGTTATTTTGCCTTTATATTGTCTTTGTCCCAGTTTTGGTTTATTTAGTTTACAAGTTTTACATTTTAATTTAATAATAATTCACCTCACAAAAGCTCTCCATATGTCACAATCTTGAGCCATCTCCCTATTGAGTCCCCTGGCCTTGAGCTCATTCTGCAATACCTGCCTCCAATTCTTTGTACCTTCCACATTCATGCTATACCCTCTTCCAAATAAGTAGGCCAAAACTCTTCAACATTAACCTCTATAACTCACAAACAACTAGAGTAATCAAGCTAATATTTCTACCAGTTGGGAAGGGTCAGCCAGGGAGTAGGGGACATTTACAGCTCATATGCACTAGCCCTTTTTTAATAATAGAGGTTGGGGTTCACAACTTCTGGCTTACCTACTACGAACAGGGTATTGTAAAATTCCTTACCAAATTAGAATTGATGTAAAAGTTGCTCATCTGATTGAAAAGGAAAAAACAGCTTGTACAGTCGAGGTTGATGAGTGTTGTCAGATATTTCACAAAGTTTCGGACACTGACTAATACTCTGAGGGATAAGCACTTTTCCCAGTAACTGTAAAGATACCAATAACACTTTTTGAGCGAAAACCACTAGAATCTATGACAATACTTAATACCCCCGATTGTACTACTTCCGCTCTGGTTTCAGCCTGTTTTTGTGTACATATTTTGCAATGGGTTATGTGCCTGATTATATACATATAGTACAGTACATACAGAGAGTGAGAGTGAGAACGGAGAAATGGATAGGCGACGAGCAGGGAGATTTTAGGAAGGGAAGAGGATGTGTAGATCAGATTTTTACCCTGAATTGTGTTGTGGAGAAATATCTGGAGAAGAAACAAAAGGTGTATGTTGCCTTTATGGACTTGGAGAAGGCCTATGACAGAGTGGATAGAGAAGGTTTGTGGAAAGTACTTAGAATATACGGAGTAGATGGCAAGTTGCTGAAAGCAGTGAAGAGCTTGTATGAGGGTGCAAAGGCAGCAGTACGTGTGGAAAGTGAGCAGAGCGAGTTCTTTGACCTGAATGTTGGTTTGAAACAGGGGTGTGTGATGTCCCTGTGGTTGTTTACTGTATATATGGATGGAGTCATGAAAGAAATACTATCAAGAGCAGTGGATGTTGGTGTATCGCTGAAAAGGGAGGGAAATGAGTGGAAGCTACCTATACTGCTGTTTGTGGATGATACAGTTCTGATGAGTGATAATGAATGGGAGTTGCAGGGTCTGGTAAATGAGTTTGGAACAGTGTGCGTAAAACGGAATTTGAAGGTAAATGCGGGGAAGAACAAGGTTATGGTCTTCGAAAGGGGTGAAGTCACAGAGTGTGAGGTGAAGCTGAACGGTCAGACTATGGAGATCGTCAGCTCTTTTAAGTATCTGGGCAGTGTGTTTAGTAAAGATGGGACTATGGATGAAGAAGTGCGGGAGAGGGTACAACAGGGGAAGAGGGTTGTAGGAACGCTGAAAGCAGTAACAAGAAATAGGGTGATCAGTATGGAAGTGAAGCAGTCCTTGCATGACAGTGTGGTAATCCCGACACTGACTTACGGAAGTAAAGCATGGACGTTGGTTGAGAGACTCAGACCAAGAGTGAGAACAGTGGAAATGAATTACTTAAGAAGTGCGTGCGGAGTTACATGGAGGGATAGACAGGCTAATGAAGAAATAAGAAGGAGGTGTGGTGTGGAGGTAGATGTGCTGGAAAGTGTGAAAAGGAACAACTTGAGATGGTTCGGCCATATGAAACGTATGGAAAGCGAGAGAATGACTAGGAGGGTGTACGAGAGTGAGGTGGAGGGACAGAGAGGGAGAGGTGGAAGGATGGAGTGAGGAAGTATATGAACGAAGGCGGTGCTGGTTGGGGGGAGGGGCGTCGACTGACTGGGGACAGAGGTTCATGGAGGCGGTTTGTTCGTGGCCACCCCTTCGGGGATCACGGCGTCGGGCAATAGATAGATAGACAGTACATACATAATTCCTTGAACGTGACGATAGTGCGTTGTTATGTGTGCGATTAGTTTGCTTGGGAACCAGATTAACTTGCTCATGTAGTAATTAATGTACACCCTATGTTGTGGATTGTGTTCTTTTATTTATAAATTATTATTTTACTTAAGCGTTGTTTCCACATAGCAATTTTGATTAGTTGTTTTGTCTTTTACTGTGTTCGTATAAGTTTTGGTTTGTTTATTTTGCAAGTTTTACATTATAATACATTATAATGATAGTAGTTTTGTGCTTAATCTTCAATGCATTACTTCCACATAGTGATTAGGATAAGTTCTTTTGTCTTTATATTGTCTAATTTTTTTTTTTTTTTTTTTTGCAAGTTTTACATAATAATTAATAGATGGCTAGAAAAGTTGCCTCCTTGATAAGAGAGGATTGAATTTGACTATTTTGTACCCTTTCCAGCCCTGGTGTTTGGCAGTTACCTGATCCGAGAACCGAGCACCTCCCCCAACACCGACCGTCGCCACCAACACCACCAAGCCACCGAGAGGAAGAAACAGATCTTCGTGCACCACTTCCTCGTCAACGATTACGATTAGTCTGTTTGTGAGTTCGTCATCATCTGCAGGTACAGGTTTCCCTCGATTTACGATTGGGTTATGTTCCTGAAAAGCCGATCTTAAATTAAAATGTAAAACTTGCAAAATAAACAAACCAAAACTTATACGAACACAGTAAAAAGACAAAACAACTAATCAAAATCGCTGTGGAAACAACGCTTAAGTAAAATAATAATTTATTAATAAAAGAACACAATCCACCACATAGGGTGTACATCACTACATGAGCAAGTTAATCACATAGCAAACCCAAAAATGAATGGGGTAAATGGGGATGTATTTTGGGACCAGCCAAAACCCAAACCTAAAAACCTATAATAATATCGTAAATCGTGGCATCGGATAGTGAGGGAGGCCTGTACCCTTCTTTACCGACGACGTCTTTTCAATTTTATTGTAGCTATGTTGAGACAATTTTGTGCAGTTTAACCCTTCCTACCCGGTCTGCCTTAGGTAAGGACAGCACGAAAGAAGGGCCGCTACCCGGTATGCCTTATCTAAGGCATGAGCTTAATAGCCTAATTAAGCTTGGTCCGAACGCCGTGCGTACGTCGTATGTCAACAAACCCAAGCGTTCGTCACCGCACCTCCGAAAACAAGAAGGAGAAGACTCCTCAATGTTATTGTTCTGACGTCATGACGAAATTAGTGTCTAAAAAGCCCCCATATTGGCAACATCTCTGCAATATTGGCTCCACTGAAATCGTCATCACAACTGAACCAGTTGACTTACAGAGCTCTACTCAATGCCAAAATACAGATTGAAAACCGCACTACGATTATAGATGAGTGGGAAAGTTCTAGCAGTGAAAATAAACATAAATACGGTAGCCTAGGCCTAGACGTTTTTCAGCCATATCGCCCGGGTAGGGGCGACCGTCATTGGGTAAGACAGCCCGGGGAGGAAGGGTTAAGAAGGATCTGTGGTAGTAAAAAGGGTTAAGAGAGATACTTCGAGCACGTTAATTGCTGGAGGCCCTTTTTAAACTACACAAAAATTGTCTAATAGTAACCAGAATAAAGTTAAAAAGATGGGAGCCAGTACAAAAGGGGTCAACTTGTTCAGTACCAGTTCTGTCCTTTTAGCATTCTTCTGGCTACTATTAGATGATTCTATTCAGTTTAAAAGGGGTTTCCAGGCTGCGAACTATATCTTATTCAATCTTTCGGAGTGTTTCATCTGATTCACCTACAGTATTGCTCCATAAAATTTGCAAATATTATCAAGATCCATTGATTTTTGTAGCCGCTAATTATCTTCATTATTCTGAAAACTGGCTCGTAATAATTTTTATAATATTTATATATTTGTGTATCTTGTACTAATTGGACTCATCTACCCCATACGTGTGCTTTCAAAAATCTGCCGAGATAGAAGAGAGTGTGAAAGGGAAATATACTGTAGATGCCATGACAAAATTATGAGAGAGAGGATTAATATTATGATCACTTATATTCTAGTGCAATTATTCAGGTAAATTAGTCTGTTTGTAGGTGGCGTTCCAAAATAGTATGCAATGTAAATATACCAATACCAACAAAAAGTGAGTAAATATTATAATGTAAAACTTGCAAAATAAACAAACCAAAACTTATACGAACACAGTAAAAAGACAAAACATCTAATCAAAATCGCTATGTGGAAACAACGCTTAACCCGGGAACTGCGGGGAGACTCTCAAGAGTTCCCCCGGCGGACTGCGGGGAGACTCTTAAGAGTCAGAGAAAACAAAAATCAACTTTTGACATCGAAAAAAAAAAAAAAAAAAAAAAAAAAAAAATTGGCCCCTGGGCCAATTTGGCCCCTGGGCCATGCAAAATCTCAGTCCTCTACCTCCCCTCCTTCCCCACTTTCCTCCTCTCCTTCAGTTATCACCTATTTTCCCTGTTATTCCCTTATTCTGAGGTATATTTTCGTGCTAACATTAGAAATCCGGTTACAGGGTGTGGTCATCACTGATAGCAAGCGAATGCAAGAGAGAGAGAGAGAGAGTATCGATCGACTGTGTCTCAGTGGCCTTGGGGGAAATTGGCGGGAAAGCAGCTTGCCTCACCCATACATTATACAACTCGCGGGCTATATCTCCGATTTTGACCATCCAAACGCTGTTTTCACTCGTTTTATTGTTGTTTCAGGTTAATACCTTTATAATCAACCCATAATAGGCGCATATGGATAAGTATTAATGCTATTAATGGTACAATGAATATTTTAGTGACGGAAACACCTCAAATACGTCAGCACAGTGGGACGTTTCCAATTACGCCCATGCGCACTTGTTAGGTTAAGTAAAATAATAATTTATAAATAAGAGAACACAATCCACCACATAGGGTGTACATTACTACATGAGCAAGTTAATAAAGTATATGAAGTAGCTTAGACCATCGAGTCACAAAATGAGACTCTTAACGGACTGGCCTCTAAATCAACTCATTTTGGGTAATAGTATCATGGATTTTGCTTACTATTTGGAAAACCGCATGTAAATAGTCTAGTCTACCCTACATGGAAATGTGAAGGTATTGACCATGATTTTTCTGTGTAATCTATTCCATTTTCTTGTTTCTATTGTTGATCTTGTTGCACGTTCCTTATTCGTGTTGAGTGATTGTTGCTAAAGCCGGTATCACACGAGCGCTTTTTCCCTCAACATTTATCCTCAACACTGGTCTGGCAGCTTATGAGGTCAACATTTAAAATATTTCAGTTACCTAAATTGATCTACTATCAGTCTAGTTTCCGATACCAGTGCAAAATACTCCATAAATGATGCCAGAAAAATGTTGATAATCGAATGTTGACTGTAAAAGCTCTCGTGTGATACCGGCTTATCAGTTTCTTCCTAACTTTTAAGATATACAGAGACGCCTCACTTAGAATCGCATCATTTTAAGTTGTTTCATTATTCACTGCTCATTAATGCCGGAACAAAATTAGCTTAAAGTTGTTTAGCTTCCATTATTAAGTTGTAAATCAAACAAAATGTTCCAAATTCACAATGAAAACGAAAACAAATATTTGATTCACATAAAGTTGTTTCATTTAAAGTTGTGATTCACTTAACCCCTTCAGCAAGATGACGCCTTTTTATCTTTGATTGTCGCTAAAATTAGACGATTTTATGCAGTTTAAGGTCCTATTTATTCAGAGGGTTTATCGATACAGTCTCTATTTTATGTTATTTATTTATTTATATTTTAAAATCGAGACTGTAATTGCCCCTTAGAGTCCTAGAGGTATGTTATAAGTTATAAGAAAATCGTGCGATGGTAACCAGAATAAGATTATGAATATTTCATCATGCTGAACAGGTTAAAGTAGTTTCATATACTGTATAGTTTTGATATTCAGAAACGTAACCACAACTTTAAGCGAGGAATTACTGTTCGGTATTGCTGAGTATTGTATTATTATTAGTGTCCATTTAGTATATAGGTACAGTCTACCGCACTTATAGCGCGTACAAAAAATGCGGAGAAAATAATTGCTGGAAACTTTCCAAAATACACCCGCCCACTACAGTCCCTGCCATCCTATCTCGACCAAAAGGACTCACTGTTTCGTTTTGAATGTGGGAAACGAGAAATCACCTCTCCCACCCCCCTTCCTCTCTCTCTCTCTCTCTCTCTCTCTCTCGGTTTGCCCTTGTTAGATTTGTTTTCGGGTGGGGTGGGGTTTGGGAAGCGTCTCGCCAGCAAAATTAGGTGCATATATGCTTATAACCTCTCTTGAGTACTCTTCTGTAATATACAGGAAAGTTAATGTTAATATTACCTCTTACAATCTAAAGAAGAGAACTGTCTCACCATGCTATCAGTTACGTATGCTCTATTACTGATACCGTATCTATCTTCTTGTTCACTCACATTACTTGATACGACAACCCTTATATAAGGATTAGCCGGGAACGTGAGCGAACGACTACAGACCGTCAGAATAATGGAGGGAGGATGGACAGGTTACTGAATATAGTCCAATGAAAAATGTGTAGTTTTACATCCCTTTCTAATGTGTTTTATATACTGTATTACTCTAAGATACTGTAGTAATTACTCCCAACTTTCTAATGTGTTTTATATACTGTATTACTCTAAGATACTGTAGTAATTACTTTCTAATGTGTTTTATATACTGTATTACTCTAAGATACTGTAGAAATTACTCCCAACTTTCTAATGTGTTTTATATACTGTATTACTCTAAGATACTGTAGTAATTACTTTCTAATGTGTTTTATATACTGTATTACTCTAAGATACTGTAGTAATTACTCCCAACTTTCTAATGTGTTTTATATACTGTATTACTCTAAGATACTGTAGTAATTACTCCCAACTTTCTAATGTGTTTTATATACTGTATTACTCTAAGATACTGTAGTAATTACTCCCAACTTTCTAATGTGTTTTATATACTGTATTACTCTAAGATACTGTAGTAATTACTCCCAACTTTGGTAAAGTCTAGAAATAATATTCACCGAAAATCCCGTGATTTCTTTACATTATCAATAATATGAGCAAAGGGCTCATACTCCTACATGATAAGATGAATCCTATGCATGGTTTATGTTAATGGTTTTAATTCTCCTATGTGACAGACATTATTTATAAACCTACTTTACATAGCACATACTAAACCAATTTACTATTATTTATGAGTTCCTCTTGCCTAGGTATAACAAGAGCTGAAAGATAAATATATTCAACCTGCATATTCCATCTGACATAGTCGATTAATAAGTAACTGAATTAATTAAAATAAAAACACTGTGTTAGCTGTATCCTAGGATATGATTGTAGTATCCCTTTGATGATCAGTACGGGCTCCTTTCACTTATGACATGCTCTCCTAAATATTATTTTTATCAATAATAGTATTACTAGGCCTAGTAGAAATAAATAAAATATCATATTATCATTCTTGCTAAAACAGCTTCCCAGAAGTTAGGTGTGCTCAACCGTCACTGTGGTTTCTTCACAGCTTCTTGTTCTGTAAAGCAAGGCCCATAGATACTAGATACTAGATACATAGATCTATGGACCTTGCTGTAAAGGGTAGAGTTTAATGTATCATTATTACTATTATTATGAATATATTACAGTAGGTCGGGGTGGAAGAATACAAACAAAATACGATGCTGGCGGCAACACTGGCAAATCTAGATATCATTAGTGCTTAAGGTGTGTGAGAGACTGATTTGACCGTGGCAACAAATATACTCATTATAATATATTATACACTTTTTATATCGACAGTCACATACTTTAGTACAATGCCTATTATATTGAAACTTTCGTACCATATTGTTCGACAGTGGATCTTATTAAGAGCATCTGTAATAGTTTATGGGGCATATGTTGAGATAGTGCATACCGGTACCTACGGCGCTTATCTCCGACACTTCACCTTTGGAACCTGTGGTAACTAACCCAATGCAGGGGTGTTACATTTTTTGGGTTACCACAGTTTGTCACCCCAGATGGAACGTCACAACGACCCACTTATACCAGGTTACTATTATGCTGCTGTCTCAACAGAAGGATTTGGGTGTGAATAGACCCGCGCGGGGTTGATCTCTCGACCTTATGAATTTGGGTCCACTATACCACTGGTAACCATCTATAGATCTCCCTCCTATTCTAATACGACAAGCCCTATGTAATATTGCACTATATATAGTTAGTATTTAATGATTATAGAATATTAGATACAACACGTTTAGATAGTTTCATATTCACTATTCCCTTTCTCCTGCTCCATCTCTATACTGTATATGTCCCTCTCTCATACTCTATAATCTTCTCTCTTCTTCTTTGTCATCCTAGAATAGCGTGGCAAATCAAAATATAATTTGAAAAGCAGTTACAGGACTTAAGCACATCAGAATTTATTGGTAAATATTAGGACATTACAACGTTAATGTTAAGAACAAACGAGTAGGTATGGAATGGATTTATTGGTAAATATTAGGACATTACAACGTTAATGTTAAGAACAAACGAGTAGGTATGGAATGGATTTTGCACGGCGATTCCGAACCTTGTTGGCAATTAAATGATGGTAATGTGACCAAGTAAATTAGTTACTAGTGTGTAATATATTATCATATTAATAGTAACCTATTACAGTCTTATATAGCCTATAATGTAACAGACCTATCAAATCATTTCACAATATGATTTTTATATGTAAGCTTAATGTTTGCAAATATAACCTATCAGTTGCTTATAGTTGCCCTATATTGTATTCATAGCAAAAAAAGGTTAATCATAATAACACACACACATACTATATATCTATAGATAGATAGATAGATATATAAATTAATACAGAGAGACAGGGAGAGGGAGAAATCTATAGTTATAGAAATATTATACATTGTGTGTGTGTGTGTGTGTGTGTGTGTGCGCGCGCGTAAGCACACTAGAGAGAGAGAGAGAGCGCGTCTCAGTTCATATTCGAACCAGCGATTACTTGGAGGAATGAGTGTGAAAGGGGGAGGGCGTTTTTAGACAGTTGCCAGCCAATATTTTTCTTCTCTGGCTTGTACGCGCTATAAGTGCGGTAAACTGTACAAGAGAGGAATCAGGGTATTTTGAATGAAAGACATAGGCAGTTTCAGTATGTTTCAGTATGTCGCGTTGTCTGATGAGGTTTTGAATTTCTGGTGTGAAGTTGGGGTTGTGTCTTTTCCTGATACCTCTTGGAATGTGTTTCTTGTCAGCGTTTTGGATAGTTTTATTGAGTATGTGTACAGCATTGTTGATGTTAGTGATGGGTGTACTGTTTAGAGTTGTGAAGTGTTGTTCTGTCTCATTTGTGAATGTTTCCCAGTTAGCTCTTTTATAATTGGTGTATGTGTGTTTGTGGCTAGCTGGGGTGAGTCTGGTTTTGGTGGTGATAATGATCGGGAGGTGGTCAGAGCCTAAGGTTCTGACCACCCTCCAGGATGTTGTGGGGGCGAGTTCTGGGGAGCAAAAGGTGATGTCAGGAGATGATGGGTTATAGAGGGCTTGGTGAGGAATATGGGTATGTTGATGGATGTCGTTAACCCTTAATTAGCGGCTCACCACATAAGTCGAGTTAAATAAAGCTGGACTATGTGGCGGCGCTCGACATAACCGAGTGGCAATTTCAGCACGTAATGTTGCTGAGAGAGAGAGACAAGTGGTGGCAGGAGAGTAGCGAGCGTATGACTGCTCCTGACCACCGCGGCGGACCTACTGACACGAATCTCACCTCCCTCCTACCTCTCTCACTCGCTATATAAGGAATTGTATGGGGAAAGTGCCTAATTACATGCTTTTTGCACTCGCGTTGCACGGTTATTGCAAGAAAACTAGCCATCATAAAAGGATCGTTATGGTGTCATTCGAATGCTCTGTTTATGCCCTTTCAGGGATAGATACTTGTTTTACGTTCTGGGTCTTATTTAGGCATGAAAATGATCACGTAAACAGCCCTATTTTGGCTAAAAACACACCGCTGGGCGGTACATATAAATAAACCGCATAGGCCGCTCTTAAGGTGTTAAGGATGATGAGGTTATCGGTTTGGTTTTGTAGTACCAGCCCTCTGTCTGTGTCGGGGTTATCGACAAACCAGGCCGACGTCTTGGCGTTGAAGTCACCACCCAGGATGATGTGTGGGGTGTGTGGGTTGTTTGTGATGTGTTGTAAGTGTGGTCTGTATTCATTTGGTACTGTAGGGGATGTTTGGGGAGGGATGTATGTGTTTATGATGGTTATGTTGGAGTTGTTGCCAGTGCGTATTTTAATTGATTGTATTTCTGTTGTGTTATCATTTGGGGGGAGGAGGGATTTGGTTTGTACACTGGTTACTATGTATGATATTTCTTTGTGTACCAGGGTGATGAGTCCACCGCCCCCGCCGACAGCCCGGTCTTGTCTGATGGTGGTGAAATTATGAAATGTGGGTGTTTTTTGTGTTGTGCGGAGTTTTGTTTCTTGTAAGATGGCAATGTGTATGTTGTGTTGTTTGATGAAGTGTGAGAGTTCGTGTTTCTTTGTGTTGATGCCATCTATGTTCAGTTGAAGAATGTTAATGTTATGTGCACGATGTATGTTGGGTGCTGCTGCACGAGGATGGGGTGGGGGTGGGGGTGAGGGAGGGGCTGGGGGTTGGGATGGGTGAGGTGGGGGTGGGGATTGGGGAGCAGCAGGTGGGGGTTGGAATGGATTAGGATGGGGTGTGGTGTGTTGAGTTGAGGATGTGGATGGTATGGGAAGGTTAGGTGGGTTAGGGAGGAGAGGTGGACGGGTTTTAGGGGGGGGAGTGGATGATGTGGGAAGGTTAGGTGGGCTGGGGAGGAGAGGTGGACGGATTTTAGGTGAGGGATTTGACTGGGAGAGGGAGGGGCATGAGGAACAGGTCCAGGTGTTTGTGTAGTTTTTCTTGGAGGCAAGTGTTGTGCAGGTGAAGTGGGTCCAGTTCCCGCATGAATTGCAGAGAACTGAACCCTTAGTATGGCGACTCGAAGTGATGGGTTTTGAGCAAGTTGGACATATGTATGTGTACGTGGGTCCTGGGTTGCTCTCAATGTCTCCGGCTAGAAGAAGTCTTCGAGAAATGACAGCCGGATAGTCATTTCTCGGTGTAGGAAAAACTGTGTGATGTGTGTGGTGTGAGAGGTGTGGAAATTCCCGGCGCGACCGAAGCCGCTCCAAGGACCCGTGCCCCCAGGGAGGGGGCAGGGGATGGTTGTGATGGTTTGGCTCCCGAAACTGCTCCCCGCGGCCGGCATCCGGTTTTCCTCCACTGGTCGTTGATTTTGTCTTCGGCCATGGAGGGTCGGCAGCCATCCGCGGTTGGCAGCCTCGGGAGGTGGCCCCACGGCGTAGACGCCGCCACATCAGGACCTAGGCATATACTGTACTGTAGCTGAAATTACTGAGGACTTGATGCTTTCAGTCTGAGTGAAGTTATATTTAATTTTATTCTGGCTATCATTAGACGGTTTTACTGTGTTTAGGAAGGATTTATGACAGTCAACGAATTAATGGAGAAATAGTACACCTTTTTTATTATTAAACATCCTTGATAAGCTGCATAAAATTGTCAAATAATAGCCAGAATATAAGGAATAATGGTATCACCCGTCTTGAAGTGGTTAAGGAGGTTGGTTTCACTCGAGCTTTTATCATCAACTTTCAACATACTGAACATCTTTATTCGGGGAACATTTTAAGACTATTTTGCGCTATACCCTTTTCCAAAGAGGTTGGCCAGAAATCGTGAACCCTAACCTCTATCACTCAAAAAGGGCTAGAGCAAATGAGGTATAAATTTCCACACCTGTTCCCTGGCTGACTGTTCTCAACAGTGTGTCAAACTGTAGCAATTGTGTTTGAAGACTTGAAAGAATACTAGAAAATTAACATGAAATAGCATTGTTTTTGGCCATTTTATCACTTCCAAAGACACAATTTGAGCTATAAACTATAATTTTATCTTCTGGTTCTCACACTACTGAAATATGAGCTGGATTACTCTAGTTGTTTGTGAGTTATATAGAGGTTATCGGGCAAGAGTTTTGGCCTGCCGGTACTTACTTGGAAAATTATATACTATTGGCAACTATAGTCTGTTCATTATAATTATATACTATTGGCAACTATAGTCTGTTCATTATAATTATATACTATTGGCAACTATAGTCTGTTCATTATAATTATATACTATTGGCAACTATAGTCTGTTCATTATAATTATATACTATTGGCAACTATAGTCTGTTCATTATAATTAGGCCAGAGTTCTTGACCACTGACCTCTATAGCTAAAATTTTGCTGGAGTTATCGTGCTTATTTATCTACCATTTGGGAAGAGTCAGCCAGGGCATACGTGTAGAAATTCACAGACCATTTGCTCCTGCCTTTTTTGAGTTATAGAGGATAGAGATCAAGATTTATGATGAAATAGATCATTGTAGGTGACTGAATTATCCTACACCTTTGCAAGATTATGAAAGATTATGACGCATTTTGACAGTATATTCTGGCTATCATAATTATAATGTTAAACTTGCAAAATAAACAAACCAAAACTTAGACGAACACAGTAAAAAGACAAAATAACTTATCAAAATCGCTATGTGGAAACAACGCTTTAGCAAAATAATAATTTATAAATAAAAGAATACAATCCACCACATAGGGTGTACATTACTACATGAGCAAGACAATTTTATACAATTTAGGAAGGATCTGTGGGAATTATAAGGGTAAAGACTATCTCAATTACCTCTCTGACTTCCATATACCCCTCCTAATTTGAACACAATCGTTTAATGATAGCCAGAAAACAGAAAAGAAATGTGTCATCGCATCTTCTAATGGGTAAAAAACTGCCACATCAGAGTTTCCGTTAAAAGTTGATATAAAAGGCGCTTGTGATTCCGGCTTTAGATCTGATTCTCTTCTTATAATGTACTTGCAATAACTTATAATGTACTTGCAATAACTTATAATGTACTTGCAATAACTTATAATGTACTTGCAATAACTTATAATGTACTTGCAATAACTTATAATGTACTTGCAATAACTTATAATGTACAGTACTTGCAATAACTTATAATGTACTTGCAATAACTTATAATGTACTTGCAATAACTTATAATGTACTTGCAATAACTTATAATGTACTTGCAATAACTTATAATGTACTTGCAATAACTTATAATGTACTTGCAATAACTTATAATGTACTTTCAATAACTTATAATGTACTTGCAATAACTTTGGACTAAGTCTTTACTTCAAACTGGTATCATAAATGTATTCATTCCCTTCATATTCATTCCATTTTAATTCTAAGAAATGTACAGGCTAGTTTGTTAGTCCCCTTCCAGATGTCTCACAGAATGTCATAAAGTGTTTTGGCAAGTTATTGATTTTGACTGCACTACATTTTTCAATGCCTTAGTGCAGCTGTATGAGAGAAAAATGTATATAAATAACACAAGTTCATATGTTATCAAGATGTGCAGTATTATTCTTAATTAGAGCAACTTTCTTTTCCATCTCGCTGCTAACAATTTGTGAAATTTGGGTAGATCAGTTAATTCGTAAATGGAGGATTAATTGATACATGAAACAGGTACAAGCTAGATATAGGTAGCGCCAACGAACATGACAATTATCTTGATCCTTGACCTCTTCGTAACTCAAAAGAACCTTGAGCAAACTGGCTGTAAATTTCCACACCTATTTCCTGGTGGACTTTTCCCAAATGAAAGCAATGTCAGCCCGATTGCTTTCATACATTTTGAATTATAAGAAGTTAAGGGGTCCAGATTATTGTCAAGTTCGTTGGCGCTACCTATAATCGAGTGAGTTGTCTCGGTATGTGGAAGCATAGGAAGGCGATTCATTTGAGCCCATCCCCTCTCGGGGATTACTGCTTCTGGCAATAGATAGAGAGATAGAACTTCACAAAAAATACTACCCCACCAAAAATAGTAGATTGATTAATAAGTGTAGTATCAAGACTGTTGATAGTTAAGGGGAGGTTTTTGTTTGTTCCCTAGACCTCTATCAAGCTTAAAATTACACCCTCTAGACCCCCTTTCAAGATAAATTTGTAAATTTGTCGGTATTGTGCAGTCTCTTAAATTACACAGGCTGGATATTATATATTAATTGAACCCCCATATACAAATGTACTGGTCTACCCTCGGTGATATTCAGTCCATATGTTGGGTCAAATGGGGTCATTTTATATTTGTAAGAGGAATAAAAGGAATTGAGGGCCATTTATTTATTTATTTATTTTATTTATTTATTTATTTCAAACATATTTTCTGTTTTTGTACAGCAAATACAACATCTAATATATATTAGTTAAAGCTGGTGGTTTGTATTATGATAAGCACCAGGCCAGTGCCAGACCAGTCAGAGGATTAAATAGCACTCATATTATGTCTAAGCAGGTATTTTTCTTGTTACGGACTATAACTATAATTAATATGATACTAGGCTAGAAATCTTCACCCATAGTCTATTATAACTAACAGAACGATATTTCTAACATTTAGGAAGAGTCAACCAAGTAGAGAGTTACAGTCTGTTTGCTCTAGCCCTTTTTGAGTTTAGAGTTTATGGGTCAAGGATTCTGGCCTAGTTACAGTGAAAAGACTGACTACAAATATAAAATTAAGCTATGTTATGAAACCCAAATTTGTTTTGTAGGATTTAAGGTGAAAACTTGAGTGGATAAATTGTCCCCCTATGTGTGTATTGGCCCCCTATGTGTGTATTGTCCCCCTATGTGTGTATTGTCCCCCTATGTGTGTATTGTCCCCCTATGTGTGTATTGTCCCCCTATGTGTGTATTGTCCCCCTATGTGTGTATTGGCCCATTATGTGTGTATTGTCCCCCTATGTGTGTATTGTGCCCCTATGTGTGTATTGTCCCCCTATGTGTGTATTGTCCCCCTATGTGTGTATTGGCCCCCTATGTGTGTATTGGCCCCCTATGTGTGTATTGTCCCCCTATGTGTGTATTGTCCCCCTATGTGTGTATTGTCCCCCTATGTGTGTATTGTCCCCCTATGTGTGTATTGTCCCCCTATGTGTGTATTGTCCCCCTATGTGTGTATTGTCCCCCTATGTGTGTATTGGCCCCCTATGTGTGTATTGGCCCCCTATGTGTGTATTGGCCCCCTATGTGTGTATTGTCCCCCTATGTGTGTATTGTCCCCCTATGTGTGTATTGTCCCCCTATGTGTGTATTGTCCCCCTATGTGCGTATTGGCCCCCTATGTGTGTATTGGCCCCCTATGTGTGTATTGGCCCCCTATGTGTGTATTGTCCCCCTATGTGTGTATTGGCCCCCTATGTGTGTATTGTCCCCCTATGTGTGTATTGTTCCCCTATGTGTGTATTGGCCCCCTATGTGTGTATTGGCCCCCTATGTGTGTATTGTCCCCCTATGTGTGTATTGTCCCCCTATGTGTGTATTGTCCCCCTATGTGTGTATTGGCCCCCTATGTGTGTATTGTCCCCCTATGTGTGTATTGTCCCCCTATGTGTGTATTGTCCCCCTATGTGTGTATTGTCCCCCTATGTGTGTATTGTCCCCCTATGTGTGTATTGTCCCCCTATGGGTGTATTGGCCCCCTATGTGTGTATTGTCCCCCTATGTGTGTATTGTCCCCCTATGTGTGTATTGTCCCCCTATGTGTGTATTGTCCCCCTATGTGTGTATTGTCCCCCTATGTGTGTATTGTCCCCCTATGTGTGTATTGGCCCCCTATGTGTGTATTGTCCCCCTATGTGTGTATTGTCCCCCTATGTGTGTATTGTCCCCCTATGTGTGTATTAACTATTTTGATAGTTAAGTGTTATCTGGAAGTGAATATCATTACATTGTTATAACTAGGCTTTAATGGCTGCTTTCTCGTAGTTTTGACATTGCAAACAATAAAGCCTATCTATTTTTATGCTATGTTTTAATTTCCGCATATCAATTCACATTTCATATATACATATTCTTTAAGACAGTGATCCATAAAAAGTATGTCAGTGGCTGAATTGTACTTTTCCCTTTATACATACATACATACAATGGTTTAACGTCATTTTCTATGAGTAGCGCCAACGAACTTGACAATAAACTTGACCCCTTAACTTCTTATAACTCAAAATTAATGTAAGCAATCGGGCTGACATTTCTATCATTTGGGAAGAGTCCACCAGCAAATAAGTGTGGATATTTATAGCCAGTTTGCTCTAGACCCATTTGAGTTACGAAGAGGTCAGAGGTGGAGATTATTGTCAAGTTCGTTGGCGCTACCTATAGTATTATTACTGTATTGTATAAGTGTAAAATAGTGACACGCTATGACCTGTATACAAGAAGGTGTGGCTTGCAACTCTATCCAGTACAGTGATGCTTGGGTACAGGAAGATATGTAGAGCTGCGAGAGACAGACTAAGTATATATAGACTGGGTATAAGGTTACGTCGGAAGGATTACACTCAAATGCCGCTCGAAACCGTTGGAGAATATAGAAACCCTCTTTCGCTATCTGCGCCATTGATGGAATACCCTCGTAACTGGTTGATGAGCCATGTCACTTGATGGGAACGCTGATCATTCACATAATGTGGCTAACATGTTGGTCAGAAAATGCATCTTTGCTGCAAAGTGTATCAGGTCAGTGATCAGTTAATACATTTCAGCATGTCAAGGTGGTTGGCAAAATAGCCCGGAGCGCCACTAAGGAAATGCAGTCCTGTACAGTAGTTGGGAGTAGTGCACTGCTACCAACAATCTTTTATGATCCCTGGAGGTGGTGATGGTGCTGGAGTTAGGAATTTCCACATAACTGCTGCGTTACAGTTGGGGATTACCCTCTCTTATTTCCACAACCTCCTTTGGGAAGCCTGGAAGCATGGTGGGCGGGCTTGTGCTGCCAGCCTCGCTACTTGTCTACCTGCAAAAATCGAAGCCTCTCCGGGATATCTGGGACCTGGGAATCTAGCTGGGGACCCCATATGGGCCTGGGTCTCTATGTATTTTCTTGGACGACCTAGATGTGTGTGATTTTGTGTTTTGTTTTGTTTTTCTGCTGTGTTGAGATGTCCATGTTCGGGCTCTGTCTCGAGTCGACCCTCAAAAAAAAAAAAAAAAAAAAAAAAAAAAGGAAAAAGGAAAAATGGGGTAAGTGCCAGGCCAGAGTACATACATACATACATACATACCTTTGGGTGACTAGGGCTCAAACGTGCATGCATGTATCTGAGCCCATTAGATTATTTGTAGGCCTATTTATTTTTTGTTTATTGTGGATTTGAACAGATCCTCTGCTAATGTGTGTTATTTGCCTTATTAATTTGAGGGAGGAGGAGGACTCGAAAAACCAACTGCCTCCCCTTAACCGCTTATTTTGCTACTAAATATTCTTAACCCTTTCAGTGCACGAGAAAATATTAATTCGGCTTATTCTGGCTATAACTAGACGATTTTATTCAGAGTAGGAAGTACCTTTAGGAATCTAATGGGTAGAACCAACTCAATTATGCCTCTGGCTCTCACAGGTCCTTCCTAAGCTGAATAAAAAAGTCCAATAATAGAATAGACTGCTAAAAGGCGTCATAATCTTCAAGGAGTTAATAGCCGAGTGATCAAAAAAGGTATGAACAAATTTCCCTCAAGCCAAAATAATATTTCAATACAAATGTATAAATAAACACATATACAGGTACACACACACATTATAAGCCATCTCTCGCTATTCTATCGCTACTACAATAATCAGTGCTTCTCAGAGCTCCCCCGTAGTAGTCCGGGAGCCATAGCCTGATTTATTGATGAACCTTGTTTTGTCGGATAAAGTTTTTTTTGCTGTTTCTTGTAGCTTGGGGGTACCTCTTCAAAATACAGGAGGGTGCCCAGTGGGCACCCTTGGGCATTTTGAGATATTAACCCCTTCATGGCCAAAACTTAGGATCTTGAGCATCCTACCCTGAAACATGCACAGAACATCGTGCATGGCAAACCATGTTCTTTACAGCTGCACTTCTTGGAAGCACAAGGGGTCTCACTCTTGCAGCCACACCGGATCATCTTCAGGATGTAGTCTGGGACAAGTGTCTCAGGCCGTGGTGGTCAAGTGGTGAGCACGCTCGCGTGTGAATCTGAAAGACCCGGGATCGAATCCCTGCCACGGCGGACATTTAGTGGGTGCGGTAGTACGTCCTAGCATGTTTCACATGCTTGCAGCCAGTCAGGGGACATCCTGACGACGTATACAGACAAAACACACATAACAAAGCCACTCCAATACCTTCCTCTCTCTCCAACACCCCTTCTCCCTCTCAACACTCTTCTCTGAGCTATTGCCGATAAAAATGGCATGTTCAGTCCTGTAAAGAATCGTAAGATTCAGAGTCGTAAAGATTCCAGGACGAGCTCATCAGCGGCGGATCCCCAGATCGACTGTGGTGATTGTCACCTAAACATCTACAAAACAATACAATACAAGTTTGGCATCTTCTGGTAGGTGGATTGGGATCAGTGCCCTGTTACAGGTGTCTTTTTCCCATCCAAATTCCTCTGGGTCCAGTGCTGGTAGCTGATTCACATCGAGATTTCGCCTCAAGTACGCTTGGAAGTGGGCCTTCTTAACATTTTCAAGGAATGCTTCCTTTGTTGGTGGTAGAGCAGCCAGATTTGGTGCAGATATATGTCCTTTCCCATTTTTTTTCCCCCAGACAAGTAGCCTTGTGTGGGACATGTCCGTGCTCTCTGTTATGCCATAACAGGCTGAGATGAAGGCAGTGGCTTGTTCAAGGACTTGCTGGAATGGTGCATCCATGTTGCCAATGGCTGATAGGTCATAACCAGCTTTCAGGGCTTTGATGACAGAGCCTTTTCCCAACCCATAGTACGATGCTAGTGTCACATCCTGATAAGGCATGGGCTGGTAAAAGGTGTTCGACAATTTGTGTCTGCTTGGCCAGTGTTGACTTGATGTCCACTATTGTTCTGTCCTTGCGGGGGGAATCCATGATTAGTGGTACATCCAGTCCTGTCTGATGGTAATGGTGAAGGAGGAGGACAAACACATCTGTGTCATCAGAAACCACATTGATGTGATGGGCTTCTCCAGCACACCTCAGGACTTGTTGGACGATGATGGTGTCAGCTTCTTCCTGCTGATTTTCTAGATCATATCTGTCCCGTCTTTCTTCCATCCTGATCTCGATGGGACATGGGTCCTCACCTGTCACCACCAACTTGTGCTTCTTTGTGCTCCGTAGATGAAATAGTCTGTCTTTGCTCAGTTCCTCACACAGTAATTTGTTCAGCTGTTTTTGTTTTCAATGGATGACAGGACAACTTTCTGGGCTGGTAGTTTGGTTGACAGGAGGAGATGACGATTTTTGTTGACCACTGTCTCCCTGACATCTCTGGTGACGGACTTGATAATAAATCACGTTTCTTTTGTGATTTTGGTGTTTATGGGGTTAATATCTCAAAATGCCCAAGGGTGCCCACTGGGCACCCTCCTGTATTTTGAAGAGGTACCCCCAAGCTACAAGAAACAGCAAAAACAAAACTTTATCCGACAAAACAAGGTGCAGCGCCATGGCTACCGGACTATAGAGTATGTGGTACCCATCTTGCAACACAATCCCACCCCTACTCTGTGCAACTCTCCAACCCAAGAGTGAAATGTTACTCTCAGATTTTCTTCTATTCTACAGCTGAGCTCTGGAACTCTCCCAGAATCAGTCTTTCCCTCCTCCTATGACTTAAATTGCTTCAAAATCCATGTGTCCAGGCATTTTGGCTCGAACGTCCCTTGATTTTGGCCCTGTCACTCTTTCAACTATGGGGGAGGCACCCGCTACAGGCAGTTCTGCCTTTTGTCTCCCTCACTCACATAGAAAAAGACACCTATGAGGAAATAAGGCATACAAGATGTCTATAATAAGGTATACAACATGGAGTATAAAAGAGCTGTCCATCATTCCCCTGATAGATGGCACAAGCAGTAGGGGGTTGTCAACATTGAAGCAGACGATATCAAACGGAAGTGAATAAAATCAAATTACTCAACATTTGGACCACTTGATGGATACCCTAGGCTGATTATATGGTATAGTATGAACCAAGATCATTATAGACAAACGTGACACTCATAATAGGCTACCCTAGGCTGATTATATGGTATAGTATGAACCAAGATCATTATAGACAAACGTGACACTCATAATAGGCTACCCTAGGCTGATTATATGGTATAGTATGAACCAAGATCATTATAGACAAACGTGACACTCATAATAGGCTACCCTAGGCTGATTATATGGTATAGTATGAACCAAGATCATTATAGACAAACGTGACACTCATAATAGGCTACCCTAGGCTGATTATATGGTAGAGTATGAACCAAGATCATTATAGACAAACGTGACACTCATAATAGGCTACCCTAGGCTGATTATATGGTATAGTATGAACCAAGATCATTATAGACAAACGTGACACTCATAATAGGCTACCCTAGGCTGATTATATGGTATAGTATGAACCAAGATCATTATAGACAAACGTGACACTCATAATAGGCTACCCTAGGCTGATTATATGGTATAGTATGAACCAAGATCATTATAGACAAACGTGACACTCATAATAGGCTACCCTAGGCTGATTATATGGTATAGTATGAACCAAGATCATTATAGACAAACGTGACACTCATAATAGGCTACCCTAGGCTGATTATATGGTATAGTATGAACCAAGATCATTATAGACAAACGTGACACTCATAATAGGCTACCCTAGGCTGATTATATGGTATAGTATGAACCAAGATCATTATAGACAAACGTGACACTCATAATAGGCTACCCTAGGCTGATTATATGGTATAGTATGAACCAAGATCATTATAGACAAACGTGACACTCATAATAGGCTACCCTAGGCTGATTATATGGTATAGTATGAACCAAGATCATTATAGACAAACGTGACACTCATAATAGGCTACCCTAGGCTGATTATATGGTATAGTATGAACCAAGATCATTATAGACAAACGTGACACTCATAATAGGCTACCCTAGGCTGATTATATGGTATAGTATGAACCAAGATCATTATAGACAAACGTGACACTCATAATAGGCTACCCTAGGCTGATTATATGGTATAGTATGAACCAAGATCATTATAGACAAACGTGACACTCATAATAGGCTACCCTTGGCTGATTATATGGTATAGTATGAACCAAGATCATTATAGACAAACGTGACACTCATAATAGACTACCCTAGGCTGATTATGTGGTATAGTATGAACCAAGATCATTATAGACAAACGTGACACTCATAATAGGCTACCCTAGGCTGATTATATGGTATAGTATGAACCAAGATCATTATAGACAAACGTGACACTCATAATAGGCTACCCTAGGCTGATTATATGGTATAGTATGAACCAAGATCATTATAGACAAACGTGACACTCATAATAGGCTACCCTAGGCTGATTATATGGTATAGTATGAACCAAGATCATTATAGACAAACGTGACACTCATAATAGGCTACCCTAGGCTGATTATATGGTATAGTATGAACCAAGATCATTATAGACAAACGTGACACTCATAATAGGCTACCGTAGGCTGATTATATGGTATAGTATGAACCAAGATCATTATAGACAAACGTGACACTCACAATAGGCTCAAATAAAGCATCAAATTAGGTTTTACAACTCTACTGGAATCAACAGACCCACTGACGCATGCGCAGACGATTATTTAGCCCGACGCCATTTTGGGGACAGACACGTACAGTTGTCCCTTGAGGATTGTGGCGCATTTAAACAGTTGATTCTGGATATCATTGGACGATTTTAAACAGCTTAGGAAAGGCCTGCGGGTGTTAAATGGGCAAAGACTGCCCCAACCAACCTTCTGACTGCCATAGAACCATCCGAATCTATGTTAATCTGTATAAAATCATGTAATTAATAGCCAGCATAAACTGTGGAAACGCGTCATGATCCTCAAGGGGTGTATAGATTAATGGAGCCCAGACGGTATTGTGCAGCATAATTTACTGGTTCAGCTCAATGGTTTAAGGGAGGGGTTTAGTTTGCTCTCCAAACCTCTATCAAGCTTTAAGAAAAACACCCACAAGACCCCCCTTCGATATAAATGTCCCGGCCGAAGGCCGATTCCTCTTCAAATACAGGCTCGCTATCGCTCGCCAGGAAAAAAATTGACACTTAAATGATACGAAAGGTTAATATTGGCAAAGAAATAGGGCAAAAGGTCTGAAAATCGCCAAACTAATGGGGCGAATGTCTTGAAATATCATAACTAATAGGGCTGAACATGAGGGAGGAGGAGGACTCGAAAAAACAACCGTCTCCCTTTAATACGAAACTTATGGGTTTGAACAAAACATAAAAACACAAACAAATTTAAATTTCTATGAAAACATTCCACACTGATTACCAGGTTTTTACAATTAACAATTAATTTCGCTACACTTGTCCCTTCGTAATAGCTGTGTTGGTGGTGTATTAGTTTAGATGCTTATGTTCTGGGTGTGGTGTCCCGAGTTCGAATCCCGGGAGGACCATATACAGTAATTTCTTTAGTTTATTCAAGTACATTGGGGTTTGTAATTAATGATTGATGTTAAGAACGGGGTGTTTGTTACCTTATCAAGTTGAGGACATGACGATTTACATCAGCTTGGGGGGGGGGGGGGAGAGAGAGACCGACTATATTGCCTATTTATAGCTATACACTGTTCCAAATTAGTAGACCAAAACTCTCGAACATTAACCTCTGTAACTTACATACGGCTACAATAATCGAGCTAATAGTTCTACCATTTGGGATGAGTCAGTCAGGGAATAGTTGTGGATATTTACAGACTATTTGCTCTAGGTGTCGTGATATTTACTGTTGTCACCAAACTCCACCAACTTCCTCCAGAATGGGCGGAGTCTGGTGGCATAAGGGGGGGTTCATCAGTGTCACCAAACTTCACCCACTTCCCTCCAGAGTGGGCGGAGACTGGTGACGTAATGAGTGGCATTATGTGTCAACAAGCTCCACCCACTCCCTCCAGAGTGGGTGGAGACTGGTGACGTAATGAGTGTCATTATGTGTCAACAAACTCCACCCACTACCTCAATAGTGGGCGGAGACTGGTGACATAAGGCGCGTTTTCGCGAGACAATTGACCTGGGTCAGCTCAGTTTGCCCGAGTCCCTGTACCTAGGTGTACCTGGGTCGACCTAGTCCCAGTGGATATTTTCGCGAGCCAGTGACGTCAACTGGGACTGGGTGTACCTGGGTAAAGTCAGCCCTGGGGACAGTGTTGGACTGGGTTGACCTGGGTGATGCTGATGTCACTTATGACAACAAATAAGATGGTGGAAAATGTCGGGTACGGTGAAGAACTCGTTCCCAGTGATGCGAGTGTTTGGCTTTTTTCACAAGATCTTGGATTTTTTTGCCCTGAACATGCGATCTTGGAAGTTTTATTGGGGATCTAAGATTTGTTTAGGGGAGTTAATATTATTGGTTTTGAGGGGATATACCTGTCCTTGTCTAACACATCACATTGATGTGTTTTTTTTTTTTTTATCTCATATTGCATGTATTTACATAATTTTTCGCATGCCATAATGCTATTCAAAAAAGAGAAAAAAGGTAGAAAATCTTCTATCAGTGCCTCTTTATTGGAACAGCCATATTGAAATATCTCAGCCAATCAGAGGGCCGTAATCCAGCCTAGGTAAAGTCAGGCTCAATTTCTCCGATCTTTAGGTCAGACCAGTCTCAAAATTGCGAAAACAGAAACAGGCCTGGGCCGACCGGGGTACACCCAAGGTCTATGTAGACCTTGGGTACACCCAGGTCGACCCAGGCCCATAAAAAGCTCTCGAAAACGCGCCTATAAGGAGAGTCCTAAATGTCAACAAACTCCACCCACTACCTCTCAGCATTGTGATAGGCCTACTGTCAGCCCGCCCCCTTCATAGACCATATAAAAGCCAGTATCACACGAGAGCTTTTTTTGTCAACATTCTATGATCAACATTTTTCTGGCAACATTTATGGACTATTTTGCACTGGTATCGGAAACTAAACTGTTGTTGGATGAATTTAGGTAACCGAAATACTTTATATGTTGACCACATAAGCTGCCAGACCAGTGTTGAGGGAAAAAGCACTCGTGTGATACCGGCATAACCTTAATAGATCATAGCCATACTAACCATAATAACCCCTTCGGTACCGGTCATGTCCTTTTAGTTCAATTCTAGCAACTAGTAGTATATTTTGTTTAGCTTAGGAAGGACGTGAAGGGATATCATTGTCTTTTAGCTTGTGGTGATGTTGCTTTACAATTAATATACGTCAAAGTGTAGCCTACATTAATTATTTTCGGATATTTTATTTCCTTTATTCCTACCTCAATTAAATATATATTGGAATCTTTATTTTGGGTAACATTAGAAGAATATTATGCAGTTTAGGAAGGATCTCGAGCAATCAGAGAGGTAAAAATTACGTCAATTAACCCTTAAACGTCCTCAGATCCTTCCTAATCTTAATTAAATCGTCTAATGATAACTAAAACATTGTGAATAAGTTTGTCCTCGAACAACGAAAAAGCTCATTTAAGTTATCATTAATTTCAGATGGTGTGTTTGGCGGTATCAAGAATGAAGGTGGCATTTGGAACACAACACGTCTTTCCTCAACTGGACAAAATCGCCTACTGTTGGCCAGGAAAAGAAACAAGAAGCACCGAAGGCCTCCGTCGAACGCTGTCAATCACCCAGCCGCCCCAAACCCTTCTCCTTCTTAGTCTCTCTCCCCCTGACAACTCTTTTCGACTGATCCAGACCAACAAACAGAAGATCAACAACAGGAATAGTGAGACGAGCGGTAATAAGCTCTAGTCAGTTCCCGACGCAGAAAATATATAATATGTATCATAGTATCGTTGGGAATATCCATTTATAGGTAAATAGAGCCATAGGTAAATAGAGCCCTATTCTGGCTCTGTCTTGAGTCGTCATCCCCCCTAAAAAACGGGGGAAAAAAGGAAAAGTGAGGATTGGGCCTGAGTATATAGATATATAGGTAAATAGATGGTAATAAGCCCATTTTGATCCCATGTATGATTTTATATACCCCATATAACCTATCATAAAGTATGTTGCCCGAGAACAGCCCTCTGCGCAGGTCCCAATAAACTGAATAAAATATTAGGGAGACTATTATAGTTTAGATAACATTGCATATAAATCTACGGGTGCTGCACAATCCTTATTGTTTTACTAGAACAATTTCGCCTCGAGCAGTATAGTGACGTCAGAAAAAACTTTCAACTTTCAGCCAATCAGAGGCGACCAACTTTTTCAGGGGTCTAGAATTCATACGCTATGGCCTTTGGGGTGGACGGGCGACATTTAAGCGCGTTTTCGCGAGATAATTTACATAGGTACACCCAAGATACATAGACTAAACTGTATTCTGGCTACTATTAGACGATTTTACTCAGTTGCTTAAGGGCCTCCAACGAATTAACAGGTTTGGAACTATCTCACTGAACCCTTTTCACCACCACAGATCCTTCTTCAACTGCACAAAATCGTCTAAATATTGCTAGAGAAAAATGATAAAGACGTTGCGGTACAGAAGGAGTTAACCCTTTGAAGATTATGACGCAGTTTGACCATTTATTCTGGCTATTATTAGACGATATTATACAGCTTAGGAAGGATGTGCGGGGGTTGTACAGGTAAAGACTATATCAACTAACCATCCGACTTGCAAGTGAACTCTGGAACTCCCTCCCTTTATCAATCTTTCCTTCATCCTATGACTTAAACTACTTTAAACTTCGTGTGTCCAGGCATTTTGACCCCAATGGCTCTTGAATTTGGCTCTGTTACTCTTTTGGCTTTGGGGGAGACACTCGTTACAGGCAACCTGTTTTTTGTCTCCTTCATACACAAAGAAAGTTTGTTTTAGACTACCCTTCTTAATCTGAAATGCGTAATCGAATCTAATGAATCAAATTGTGTTTCAGATTCGTGTGTTTTGAAGCCGAGCCTGTGTTCATGGTTCGAGTCCCTAGATTAACAGAGTACGTAGTCGTAGAAGTTCCGGCTGCCATCTTGATTCCATACTCACTTCCTGCCAAGCACTCTTTTCAGTCAGGATACATTGATGGATAGGAATAGAGAAATAAGTATCAGTGTTAATAGAATAAACATCATATGCTCAATAATGAAGCTTATAAATAATGGTGAGGTATATTCTACAGCGTGAGTTGGAGTCAAGATGGTGGTCAAATATCAAGTTGTTAACTATGTTAATATATGTTACCCTAGTCTTGGTGGGCGGGGCAAGACGAAATGGTAATTATGCAACTGTAATTTTATTTTGCAAGGTACAGGGTTTAATAAGGCCAATAACAACATCACTAATATGCTTTTAATAAACAATAGTATATTGCTAAATAGGTCAATTAGGCAATAGTTGGAAATGGGATTGATAATTACTCGTTTTTATTGTATAATTGGCAACTCTTCTACATAGCAACTATGAGGAACATGGTGAGGGTAGTCTGCCTGTAGTAAATGGAAATAGTCTACGGAAAAGTTACTCCCATTTTCACCTATTAATATTACTACTAAAAGTTATCATTTACGGGCATATACTAGATGAGTTTATTCGGCTTCGGAAAGACCCGCTTAAGATCTACAGGCTCTTCCTAAGCTGAATAATATTGCCCAATGAAAGCCAAAATGTAATAAGAATAATGGGGTTTCTATTCTTAACCTTTTTTAGTTTAGGCGACGTCTTTTGTTATCATAGTTACATTTAGAGGATTTTATGAAGCTTAGGAAGGACCTGTGAGTTAACCCTTGCTGTACCGATGATTTTTTTTGTTTTAATTTGATGTCGGCTACAGTTAGACGATGTTATGAAGCTTAGGAAGGATCTGGGGTGGTTAAAAGGGTTAATTGAGATCATGTGTAGCGTTTTAATTGAGGTCCTTCCTAAGCTGAATAAAATCGTCTAATTAGGTGCTTCGTTTATATATTTAGTTAATTTATTTGATGTAGCTTTGTAGGCCTATATATCCATTATTAATTTTAGCTTAATTAAAAACAATTGTCATATATTTTATTACATTCGTGTATGATGTATTTATGCATATGAATAAAGATGAATTTATTACAACCTATTTCCCTAACCTTAACCATTCAGTAGTGTAGACACAGGCAACTAGTGCTTGGTAATATATTAAAGGGCAAGAAGGGTTTTTTCTTAAATCCCTTCTTCCTCATGTTTAGCCCCATTAATTTTGAGATTACAAAATGTTCGCCCCATTAGTTTGGCGATTTTAAGACCTTTCGCCCCATTAATTTGCCAATATTAAGACCTTTCGTGCCATTTAGGTGTCTATTTTTCTTGGCGAGCGATAGCTAGTCTATAATTTATGAGGGTTTCGGATGGTAGCTTACATTTCTCTACCGAAAAACGTAAAGAATAACATACTCTTTCAACTATGGGGGAAGCACTCGCTATAGGTAGTTCTGCCTTTTATCTCCCTCAATCACATAGAAAAAAAAATACAATGATATGTAAACAATAAAAGTATAATTTTGTCAATATATTTAATTTATGGTTAGTGTACATTCAAACTGAGAACAGTTTGTTTAATATGGTATACCTACACATAGAAATTAATAAGCTAGTGTCCCCAAAATGGCGACCGGATGAGAAGTTGTCCGATTTCTCCCGTCATCGAAGGGGGGGAGGGGGGGGGGGGGGAGAAGGGGGGTTTGGGATGGGGGGTGAGAAGGGGGGTTGAGGGGGGGGGGGATGGATGTCTCTCCTTGTAACTCGAGACAAGGGCTGAGTGGAGGCAGGTTCTAGAGCCCAAGGGAGGCAGGTTAGATCGCTGCTCTCCCACTCTCTACGCTTTTTGTTTGTTTTTTTACTTGATATCAGCTTCATTTAGACGATTTTATGAGGCTTAGGAAGGCTATGTGGCAGCTAAAAGGATTAAGTGACATATTTCGTAGCCTTTGAATAGATAGACGTCCTTCCTCAGCTGAATAGAATCGTCTAATAGTTTCCAGAATATTATGAAAAGGCCCTCTATAATCGCATACATCACATTAAGCTATAGTAGTATACAGATAGCCCATAAGAAACTCCTATTCACACCTCTATTGAATTATAACGTCTCTACATTATAGGGCGAAATCTTCGTGGCCATCCCCTCGGGGATCTAGGCGTTCATGGGGGGATCGAGGGCTCTAATGCGTGGCAAAAACAAATACTTTTTTTTTTTTTAGGACACCAGAGCATCGATAAAGCTTAATTAAGTCCACTTGGCATAGGAACTCTCTCTCTCTTTCTCTCTCTCTCTCTCTGTGAAGTAAATACGACAACCATTAAATATTCACAAAATATGTATGTTAGAATTGTCAAAATTATACCAAAAGATAGAGGATACAAATACGCATAATTTATATTAAGTACATTTTATTCAGAAATGTATAGTTAGGGAGATATTGACGATTTTGTGAGTGAAATTATCGATCATCTGTCACCCAATAGTTGCCATCAACCACCAGCAATACAACCGATGTTATATAAACTCGCAATTATCGCCTGAATCGATCATTTTGTTCCCGGTCGTCCAGCTTCAAGGAGGTAAGTCTCGTGTGCTCCCATTTTCCCCCATTGTTTCTCCTGAAAATAGAATAAATTAAGGTGTAATAGCTAAATAACGTGACTTATTTACCACCAGACCCGAATTTGTGGACAAGAGCTTGTCGTTTTCCCATAATACTTCATACGTTTGCATTAAATAAGGCCAGAAATGTGATGGGAAAAAGCCGGCAGGTTTGACGAACATTCTGGAAGCCGGCACTTGATTGTTCGCTCAGTTCTACCTCCTTAACCCTTTCAATAAAACCATGTCTCAATAGTATGGCGATCACTAGTAGATTTGATTCATTTAGGAAGAAATTGAGATCCAGATTATAAATTGATGGTATAAACTTAGGCTATATTCCCATGTGACTTTTCTAAACGGAATTGGGCTAAGTATTTTTTAACCTGAATATAATTTATAATTGATTAATTACCTATCAACCCACGAGTGATAGATGCCTTAATGATAACATGGAGGATTAATTACCTATCAACCCACGAGTGATAGATGCCTTAATGATAACATGGAGGATTAATTACCTATCAACCCACGAGTGATAGATGCCTTAATGATAACATGGAGGATTAATTACCTATTAACCCACGAGTGATAGATGCCTTAATGATAACATGGAGGATTAATTACCTATTAACCCACGAGTGATAGATGCCTTAATGATAACATGGAGGATTAATTACCTATCAACCCACGAGTGATAGATGCCTTAATGATAACATGGAGGATTAATTACCTATTAACCCACGAGTGATAGATGCCTTAATGATAACATGGAGGATTAATTACCTATTAACCCACGAGTGATAGATGCCTTAATGATAACATGGAGGATTAATTACCTATCAACCCACGAGTGATAGATGCCTTAATGATAACATGGAGGATTAATTACCTATCAACCCACGAGTGATAGATGCCTTAATGATAACATGGAGGATTAATTACCTATCAACCCACGAGTGATAGATGCCTTAATGATAACATGGAGGATTAATTACCTATCAACCCACGAGTGATAGATGCCTTAACCCTTATTTAGCGGGTGGTAAGGTATTTTACACTGTACCGCTCAGCGGGCATAATCCCGAAATATTCGCTCAATTTCACTCGCCCTAGCGCCGTTACTATGGCTCCAATGCGAACGAAACGATCATTTTTGGAAAGAGCAACTCTTCGTCTCCCCAAATAAGTCTATGAATGGATGTTATGAATGAGTGTGGAGGGTGGGAAGAGGTGAGGAAGAGGAGGTACTTTTTTGGTCTATTTCCCAGGCGCGTTCGGTTGCGTTCGCTTTGGCCTGACTTCGGCCTCTAGCGCGTCTACTATTCCTTCGGTAATCGGTCTTATTTTTCTCTTATTTCTCCTTATTTCTGTATTCTCTCTCTCTCTCTCTCTGGCTTGCTCGCTTTCCCTCTCTCGCGCGCTCTGTCTCTCTCTCTCTCTTCCTCATCCGTATATGTAATTCTCATTATTATTTTCTCTAATCTCTCTCACTCCTGTCTGTCTGTCTCTCTGGCTCGCTCGCTTTCCCTCTCTTGTGCCCCCTTTCTCTCTTCCTCATCCGTATTATGTATTTCTCATTATTATTTTCTCTAACTAATCCCTCTATTTCATTTTTTTGCTTGTAATATTTCTGTATTATTATATCTTTTTCACTCTGTCTTCAGTTCAGTTTCTGTATTCTCTCTATACGGTGGGAATGGTATTTCGTATGAGGGATGTGCAGCACAAATATTCAATCTTTCGTTGTTTGGTTGTTTGTATTACCGTAAGAAATTTACTAAACGCCTGCAAATAATACGCTATAAAATGCTTGCAATCAAACTCTCAAGCAATTTCAAGGTCACATGCAATTATAAATGTAGGCTATAGGTAACCGACCCAGAGAGGAAGAGACAAGAGAGAGAGAGAGAGAGTGTCGTGATAATATAACAATGTTACATATGTATCATATATATATGACAAAATAATATATACGGTAGGCCTACATCTGTTCCCCACAATCATATAATGCCAAGCACAAATATTCAATCTTTCATTGTTTGTATTACCGTAAGAAATTTACTGAACGCCTGCAAATAATACGCTATAAAATGCTTGCAATCTCTCTATTTTCTCTAATCTCTCTCACTCCTCCTGTCTCTCGCTCTCTCTCTCTCTCTCTGGCTCGCTGGCTTTCCCTCTTCCTCATCCGTATATGTATTTCTCATTATTATTTTCTCTAACTAATCCCTCTATTTCATTTATTTGCTTGTAATATTTCTGTATTATTATATCTTTTTCACTCTTTCTTCAGTTCAGTTTCTGCATTCTCTCTCTCTCTCTCTGTTTCGCTTGCTTTGCAGGAATTTTGTTTTTGTTTTATATATAATATATAATAATTTACTTATCATTACTTACTATATCGTATAAACAATAGTAGGTAGCCAACTTACCATAATACCGATACACCAAACCGATCCGCTTGCGGTTTTGTTTATCACCTGATTACTAAAGTGCCACCATTATCGATTTTCTTGGAGCCGACTAGAGCGGGAGGGTTACCAATTGAAATAATATCCGCTAGCATATATTGTTAGATGTAAGACATGATAAATACCACTAGAAATATGAATTGGCAAAATCCATATAATATCACTTCGAAATTGTTCTGAAATTTCAAAACAAAACCGCTAGTGTAAGTCATTGCTGCTAGATCGAAGTAAAGGTCTCTAGATCTAGCGGAAGTCGCTATACGTATTGGCAGTACTGCACACTCATTCATTTCATTCATTCATTTTCTATTGAGCTCGTCCTGGAATCTTTACGACTCTGAATCTTACGATTGCCGACGGCGATACGTTGTTGACATTGTTGTTGATATTCCAGTGGAGGGATGAACAAAATATTGTCCTTGTCCAATAATAGCTATTTCATAGTCCCACAGGACTTATTTTGATATATTTATCAAATTTATTGAACGCCTGAAAATAATACGCTATAAAATGCTTGCAATCAAACTTTCAAGCAATTACAAGGTCACATGCAATTATAAAAAGGTATATTGTAGACCACAATCTTGGCCAAGCTTCGTTGTTGCTTGTATTATCGTGAGAAATGTACCATACACCCTGGTTATCGTGAGAAATTTACCGAACGCCTGCAAATAATACGCTATAAAATGCTTGCAATAAAACTCTCAAGCAATTTCAATGTCACATGCAGTATAGGTAGACCCAGAGAGGAAGACATACAGAGAGAGAGGGGAGGTCAAAATCATCTGCTAGGTGTGATTTCCCCTGGGAGGGAAGAGATTAGTTAGGGGCGTGCCCTGGCCTACATCAGACAAAGAGAGTACAAAGGAATACAAACAAAGAGAGTGAGACAGAGAGAGAGAGAGAGAGAGAGAGAGATAGTCGTGATAATATAAAAATGTTACACATGTATCATATAATATATGAAAACATAATATATACGGTAGGCCTACATCTGTTCTCCACAATCATATAATGCCAAGCACAAATATTCAATCTTTGGTTGTTTGTATTACCGTAAGAAATTTACCGAACGCCTGCAAATAATACGCTATAAAATGCAAAGGAAATTTCTTGTAGAGTGCAATTTTGAGGACGTAATGTGCTCTGAGAGAGAGCGGAGCGATGATTAGGAGCCTAAATTACCTCAAGACCGCTCGCCACACAGGGAATTCTATAAGGATATTACCGTATTTTAGGGTTTTTACACTCGTGTTTTACGATCGTTGAAAGACAACCAGTGATCGTAAAAGGATGGTTCGAGTGTCATTGGAAAGCTCAATTTACGCACTTTCAGGATGCATACTTGTATTACGCTCTGGGTCTTGTTTATGCATGAAAAAGAGCACGGAACAACCCCATTTAGGGTAAAAAAAAAACCCCGCTGGGCGGCACAGTGAAATATACTCCACCAGCCGCTCGTAAGGTGATAAAATGCTTGCAATCACATTTTCAAACAATTATAAAATATAAATTCTACTTACCAACACCCACACCAGTATGTTCTTCGTCAGGAACGTCTCCAATTTGCTCAAGGGTCTGTCCAATATCAACCACAACATCCACCCCACGCAAATTATGCTTGGGGTGAAAGCCTATGATCGGGTTATTTTCGTCTTCCGAGTCATCCACACTACCAAACACTCTCACCCAGACCTTCGACGGTTTCATCCAACAGCTTATTAGAAAGTTCTGAAGAGTTCAGCATGATATCTAGTTTCTGGGTGGTGAGCCGGGCGTGGTTAGTAGGGTGGCGCGACGCACTAGGGATTGGCGGCCACCGAATCGAACACGGGCAAATCTTGACCTTCCATTATGGCTGCTTGAGGGTCACTTAGTCACGGTCACGCAGTGGGGATGTGTGGGTGGGCCCTTGTAGTACACCGCCTGACCACCAAGTTTCGCTTTCCACCTAAATTAGGGCGGGAATACGCCCACGGACTTAAGTCCGACCCCGCCATTTAGTCCAATTTTCTCGTATCGGACTTAAGTCCGACCCCGCTAAATAAGGGTTAATGATAACATGGAGGATTAATTACCTATCAACCCACGAGTGATAGATGCCTTAATGATAACATGGAGGATTAATTACCTATTAACCCACGAGTGATAGATGCCTTAATGATAACATGGAGGATTAATTACCTATTAACCCACGAGTGATAGATGCCTTAATGATAACATGGAGGATTAATTACCTATCAACCCACGAGTGATAGATGCCTTAATGATAACATGGAGGATTAATTACCTATTAACCCACGAGTGATAGATGCCTTAATGATAACATGGAGGATTAATTACCTATTAACCCACGAGTGATAGATGCCTTAATGATAACATGGAGGATTAATTACCTATTAACCCACGAGTGATAGATGCCTTAATGATAACATGGAGGATTAATTACCTATCAACCCACGAGTGATAGATGCCTTAATGATAACCTGGAGGATTTAGTTAGAATATTTGAATTGGATTTTGAAAACCTAGGCAAACTAGCGAATCGAAGCCGGCTGACTGGACGCCTTGTGGTTATTTATCATTAAGGGAAGAGGGTAGTTTTTATGGAACCCCTTCTCCCTCATGTTTAGCCCCATTGCTTTCGAGATACGTTCGCCCCATTAGTTTGGAAATTTGAAGAACTTTATTTATTTTGTTTGTTCAATATTAAGACCTTTCGTGCTATTTAGGCGTCTAATGTCTTTCCTGGCGAGCGAGAGCAAGCCTGTAATTTAAGAGGAATCGACCTTCGGCCGTGACATTTTTCTACCGAAAAATTTACAAATAAATCTTGAAAGGGGGTATAGGGGGTGTACTTTTAAGCTTGGAGGTCTAGCGAGGAAAATAAAACTTGAATGAATATAATAAATTAATAGATTAACAAAATAGCCACTGTCCCCTTAACCCTTTGAACATTGACCTATTGAGTTTCTTCTGGCTATCGTTAGAAGATTTTATATGGTTTCAAAAGGGCCTCCAGCAATTAACAGGCTTCTAATTATCTCTTAACCCTTTTTACTACCACATGTCCTTCTTAAACTGCACAAAATCTACATTATATAGAAACATGGAAGTGTTAGGACTCTGCTTGATCCACTTACCCATATGCGATCATTAATAACATTGCATTAATCAGTCAACACGTGCTTTAGTTAAAATTATAGATATAGTGTTAATATAGTTCAGTGAAATGCTAGATAATCAACAAACAAGGCAGTAATTGGGGGCAGGAAACGGTCAGCCAACCTCCGCCATTTTGGTAACCAGTAGGGTGGTGATCCTCTCTTTACACTCCAATATATCCATAGATTCCACACCCATAACACACATTCGGTAATACTGGTACAGGATATATAGTTTACTCCATGGGTATAATTTACACAAATTAAATATCGCCCCGTTGTTTGATAATTGACAACAATATGGCGGTCAAGGAAAATGATGGCCGTTCTCTCACAGGGCCTCCATTAACCACATGGCCGGTTATATTACAAGGATAAGGCCAGTTTAATTTTGCACCTGGCGGAAAACTCAATTCCTGTGCCGCTAACTTACCAATGCTTAGCGCCAAACAATGAACAGTTGTGGATCTGCATAGCCATACTATTAATACAAAGTTCTCATAAACAAAAACATATTTCGCTATAGCATGTTATTAGCGGAGTAGTGAACATGGGAGCATGACAATTTACCGCTGGCTGAAATATAACCGACTATGGATTACTTCTTCATAGTGCATTTAGCTCTTCCAGTCTATCCACTTAGTTGAATGTTGCTAATGTTAAACAATTTCTGACTTTAAAGTTTTTTTATCGATAATTAATGCCATTTTGAAAGTACTCCATGCTCCTGGATCATAATAATGCTAAGGTTTTTATCATTAACATGCTTAGCTACCAAATCTTCGCTGCATAATCAAGATAGGTACGGTCGCGCTAATAAGTAATGTCTCGGCTGTCATTTAGTTTGGCTCGCTCTGTGCTGTATTAATGTCTGCCAGATGTTGAATTGGGTGGGTAAGTGTAGGAACATGTTTGTATATCTCACTCGATATGAAGACATTAAGGGTTCAATGTTATTTTAATACCACGAATTTTGGTGATATATTTGAAGATAAATATTGAATCTATATGCTCTAAAGATCATAATAAAATTTGTTTTAACCCTCGGCAAAACCTAATAAAAAAGTATGGTACTAACATTTATTTTTCGTAACAAGGTTGTCAATACGGTACTTTCAGTCATCGATAGCTGTAAAGATCATATGAAAATGTGTTAAACCCTCGTAAAAGCCTAATATAAAAGTATGGTACTAAAATTTAATTTTCTTAACAAGGTTATCAATACGGTACTTTCCCACTTTCCCGTTATCAATGTACAATCAAGCTGAAGATTGCAGAGTAAACACCATAGACTTCATCGATTTTTTTTTTCTTTTCAACTTCGTATAATCGACAGCCAATTTTTTTTGTTTATTAAGGGATTAGTACTCAACCAGCGGGGGTGTGGGGGCGGCAGCCCCCACCCATAATACTAGGTTAGGTTAGGTAAGGTTGTTAGGTTAGGCTAATGTCTTTTCAAATCACTATGGGGAGCGAGCGTGTCTCAACATAGATCGATAGGCCTAATGGGGAAAATAGGTTTTCCCGAGATTTCCAATTAATTACAAACACTATATATTGATGCAAATGACCAATTTTGTTTATACAAAACACTATGACAATTCGTGGTATTAAAATAACATTTTTCCACATTAAGCTTAGATAATGCCGATACCAATTATTAATCAAAATATACCTGGTGCCGAGACATGACTTAATAGGCTGATTGTACATGTCAATTTACGATCACCTAAGAATAACATCGATAACACCAATATAATGAAAGGGGAAGGTCTAATTTGTTGGTCTATTTTGTCATATTTCTTTTTAGTTTCCTCACTAGACCTCCAAACTTTAAAACACGTCCATTAGAGCACCCTTTGAAATTAATTTTTACATTTTTCGATAGAAAATTTTCACGGCTGAAGGCCGGTTCCTGCACAATTACAGGCCCGCTATCGCTCGCCAGGAAATAAAATGACACCTAAATGGCACGAAAGGTCTAAATATTGACAGACATGGGGCGAAAGGTAAAAAAAAAATCAAACTAATGGGACAAACTTCTAATATCTGAGAACTAATAGGGCTAAACATGAGGGAGAAGGGGGTCTAGAAAAACTACCTATCTCCCCTTAAGGCTTTATAAAGATACTTTTATCCCTTTGATTCCTAGAGGTCTTTTCTAAACTACATAAATTCGTCCAATGATAGCCAGAATTATTGTTGTTAACACCAACCAACTTCACATTTAAACTCAATGATAGCCAGAATTATTGTTGTTAACACCAACCAACTTCACATTTAAACTCAATGATAGCCAGAATTATTGTTGTTAACACCAACCAACTTCACATTTAAACTCAATGATAGCCAGAATTATTGTTGTTAACACCAACCAACTTCACATTTAAACTCAATGATAGCCAGAATTATTGTTGTTAACACCAACCAACTTCACATTTAAACTCAATGAAATCAACAAATACATGTGGCACTCAGAGGACTCGAACCTAGGATACTCGCATCGAAATTCTGCACTGGTCAAAATACATCTTCTAAATATACACAAATATAATAATAATGCTAACACCAACATGGTACAAATTTAAGAGACGAAGTTATTTTTTCGTTTTGTTAGGTTAGGTAAAACGGCTGTCCAGGGTCTCTTCAATTTTTACCCAAATTATATACAGTTCTACTTGGCTGATTGAGATAAATGTTAACAATGTATTTTTGTCTTTTACAGATGTCGAACGATGATGGAAACCCCAACCAGACCACTCAACCAGTCTACCACCACCACCACCACGGCAACAATATCCTTTAATCCTAACCATCCTTTCCCACTGTGTTCTCTGTAAAGGGAAGTTTGATTTTGATTTTATATATATTTTTTTTTCTCGTCCCAAGACCTTCAGGCAAGCTTAAATAAAATGCCTTGAAGATCCCCCTTAGAGATAATTTTGTACATTTTTCGATAGAAAAATGTACCAGCCGAAATAATAATAATAATAATAAGGCCAGTTTCTCATTAATTTCAGGCTCGCTAGCGCTCGCCAGGAACAAAAACAGATCGCTATATGGCACAGAAGGCCTTTAGTGCCAAACTAGAAGGTGAACTTCTTAGTCTCAAAATAACCTGGGCTAAACATGAGGGAGAAAGGGGCCGGAGCAAACTTCCCTTTAATCCTAACCATCCTTCCCCCCCCCCCCCCCCCCTTCCTTCCATTGTCCTTGTCACCACCTCAACCACCTCCCTTCTACTAACATGTGTACAGACATTACGTTAGATGGGCGGCAAATTTAAGGTAAGATTCCATTTAATACATTTCAGTGTAAATTTAAGGTAAGATTCTATTTAATACATTTCAGTGTAAATTTAAGGTAAGATTCTATTTAATACATTTCAGTGTAAATTTAAGGTAAGATTCTATTTAATACATTTCAGTGTAAATTTAAGGTAAGATTCTATTTAATACATTTCAGTGTAAATTTAAGGTAAGATTCTATTTAATACATGTCAGTGCAAATTTAAGGTAAGATTCTATTTAATACATGTCAGTGCAAATTTAAGGTAAGATTCTATTTAATACATTTCAGTGCAAATTTAAGGTAAGATTCTATTTAATACATTTCAGTGCAAATTTAAGGTAAGATTCTATTTAATACATTTCAGTGCAAATTTAAGGTAAGATTCTATTTAATACATTTCAGTGTAAATTTAAGGTAAGATTCTATTTAATACATTTCAGTGCAAATTTAAGGTAAGATTCTATTTAATACATTTCAGTGTAAATTTAAGGTAAGATTATATTTAATACATTTCAGTGTAAATGATATACTTATTGTTTGGCAATAATTTATATATAAATAAATCTGGTATATATATTTTGTTGTGGTTATACTGATGTTTTGGACCGACAGTTAGCCCATCGATCTGTTTAGGCCTAATAGGTCCGGTAGAGTATATACATTTCTATATATGGCATTAAGAGCGGAAAGTATTACAAGGGAGAAAAAAAAAAAACGCTAAAATACATGTAATAGGCCTAGGCTACTGTAAAACAATAAGTTTTTCAGTCAGTACCCAACCAGCGGGGGTGTGGGGGCGGCAGCCCCCACCCATATACTAGGTCAGGTTAGGTTAGGTTGTTAAGTTAGGCTAATAGCCTAGAAAAAAAAAATAGCCTAATAGAGGTGTGTTTTTAGATTGTTGGATAATGGATAAATACTCATTTCCGCTCCTCTTCAGTATAAAACAACACTATATCTGAAGGAAAAAATACAAAAAACAAAATAAAACTTACTGAAATCGCTGTCGGTCCAAAAAGTCAGGTTTACCTTTCTTTTTACATTTGCTATAACTATAATATTTCCAATAACGTAACATCATTTTTGTATAATGACATATATATATTGAAATATAATAAAATTAATCCATGCACTAATCTTTTTCTCCTATCGTCGTTGGCTTCGAATTAGACGAGGTTTCTGGTGGGGATGCTGAGAGGGAGGGGGGTAGCTCTAGTTAGTTCAAGGGGTAGGGATAGGTAGGGAGTCTGTTATAGGTTAGTATTGGTTAGGTGTTGCTCTATTCGGTTCGCTGAGGAGGTTGGTTAGAAGCTTAGTTAGTTTGGTTAGTTAGTTAGATATATTTAGTTAGTGTAGGTGTTTGGTGTTTGGTTTGTTTTCTTGTTGGTTGAAATCCGGCCGGTGCATTTCTGGTAGTCTGTTCGTTGGTTGTGAAGGTTGCAGGTTTTCAGATGATGTGGCGGCTTGCAGACTTGATGTGGCGGCTTGCAGACTTGATGTGGCAGCTTGCAGACCTGATGTGGCAGTTTGCAGACCCGCTGTGGCCGATTTGCAGACCGATGTTGTTGCTGGCAGAATGGCGCTCTTGTAATAATTAAATATTTTATCAACAAGAATGAGCTGGATGGCCCGACTGAAGAGGAACAATGGTGAAATAAGGTATGCCAGAATCCTGTGACTAATGTAATCTTAAAATCTTCCCAACAGGTTAGAGATGGGAGGATCGTCGCGATCTTACCCGACCCTGCCCAACCCAAGAAGACCCGATACTCCAGGCATCACGACCACCTTGACTATGGTTGAGATATAATTTTTGTTGTTGCAAACATATTTATGAATTGATAAATTTTGAAAATCTACATTATATCAGAAATATTGGCCTAATTGACCACTTGTGAGTTTCAGGCTATAAGGAAGTTTGTGCCGTATACAAAGTTACTAAACAGAAATGCAGTGATGTAATGTAGGTTTTTGATGGATAGAAAGTACGTGAATTTGGCTTTATGTACTTGTACTTTTGTAGATGTTTAGGTGACAATCACCACAGTCGATCTGGGGATCCGCCGCTAATGAGCTCGTCCTGGAATCTTTAAGACTCTAAATCTTACGATTCTTTACAGGACTGACCATGCCATTTTTATTGGCACTAGCTCAGAGAAGAGTGTTGAGAACGGGTGTTGGAGAGAGAGGAAGGTGTTGGAGTGGCTTTGTTATGTGTGTTTTAGTCTGTATACGTAGTCAGGATGTCCCCTGACTGGGTACAAGCATGTGAAACATGCTAGGACGTACTACCGCACCCACTAAATGTCCGCCGTGGCAGGGATTCGATCCCGGGTCTTTCAGATTCACACGCAAGCGTGCTCACCACTTGACCACCACAGCTACTGTGTTATATATGCAATACAACTCATATTTTAGCTCGTAATTCTGCTAAATGTCGATTTAAAAAACTCCACTCCCATATAGCTTGAAACTTGCAAGTGGTCAAATCCTTAAGCTGTAATATTAATATTGGATTTTCTAACAGAGAGGAGGGGCCCAGTACAGTTGAGGCTCGGCGGAGGAAGACACTGCTGAAGACCAACTTAAGAAACCCAAACGGAGCCTTAACCACCTTCACCAACAAACTAGGGTAAGAACACAACAATATTAACCCCTTGAAGCTCTGACGCGTTTTAGCAGTTTATTTTGACTATCATTAGACGATTTTGTGCAGCTTAGGAAGGAGCTGTGGGTATTAAAAGGGTAAAGACTATCTCCATCAACCCTCTGACTTCCATATACCCTTCCTAAACTGAATATAATCGTCTAATAGTAGCCAGAAAACAGAACAGAACAGAAACGCGTATTGGAGCTTGAAAGGGTTAATAGGGTTAATGACTAATGGTTTATTTATTGGTACATAAATTTAATTATTTGTAAATTTGTTTCCTCCCTAGACATCCATCAAGCTTAAAAAACATCCCCAAGATCCCCCTTAGACAAATTTGTAAACTTTTCGGTAGAAAATTGTCCAGGCCGAAGGCCGGGTCCTCCTACATCACAGACTTGGTTTCACTCGCCAGGAAAATTAGTCTCCTAAATAGCACGAAAGGTCTTGATAATGACACAAATAGGTTGAAAGGTCTTAAAATCGCCAAAGTAATGGGCGGAACGTCTTATAATCGGCAAAGTAATGGGGCTAAACATGAAGGGGACCAGAAAAATGACCCATCTCTCCTTAACAATATTAAAAGTTTAGGTTACCATGTGTATAGTTGTCTCCAAGTTCCCTTACCCTATCCCATATACAGTGCTGTTACTACTACTGCTGTATTCATTATATTATCAGCACCTATTTTTAAAGTTGTTTATTTAGAGTTTGGACCTCTTTAACAAATTCTGGCGTTCCATATACTGTATTAATACTAAAACACAGGGTTCATTACAAATACCTTATTTGTATTCAGAAATAGTTCTCTCAATCTCCTAATTAACTTTCCAAAATTAGTTTAATGCCCACAGCTCACTCAAAGACAACTGCAGAGGTTGAAGTAACTAAACAAAGTTGCTAAACACCCCTGATGGTCACAAAGGCTTTTAAGTATCCCAGAAAGGGAGCAAATCGCGTCCTGTGCGTGAAAGGTTTAATACTAATATTGTGGAATTTAGTCACTGGATGGTCTATTTTTACTAGAAATAATAAATTTTGAACTTCTATAGGTAGGACACAACTTAGGATCATGTGACTTAAATAGATTCAAACTCAGTGTGTCCAGGCATTTTGGCTCGAACGTCCCTTGATTTTGTCCCTGTCACTCTTTCACCTCTGGGGGGAGGCACTCGATACAGGCAGTTCTGCCTTTTGTCTCCCTCACTCGCATAGAGAAAAAAAATCATGAAGGTTCAATAACAGTTCCCGCCACTGCATTACAATCTCCCCCCTGCTTTAACAAATTCAAAAGTATATATTCATAAACTACACTGCAGATAATTTCAATAATAATGGTTCTAAAATTGATACCCCTTATAACTGCAGGCTTATGTATAGTTACCAAAACCTGAACCTTGGACAATACGATAGAGGGCTGACTAGTTGCTTAACATCACAGGTTAAGGGAAGGTTTTTAGTTTGCTCCCTAGACCTCCATCAAGACCCCCCTTCGAGATAAATGTGTACATTTTTCGGTAGAAAAATATCCCGGTCGAAGGCAGTTTCTTCCAAAATGACAGGCTTGCTATCGTTCGCGAGGAAAAATTAGCTACTTGAATGGCATGACAGGCCTTAATATTGACACATTGGGCCGAAAGGTCTTGAAATCGTCAAACTAATGGTCGACCGTCATAAAATCTCAAACTGAGCTAAAAGATAATGCATTGGTGGCTTTAGTTATTGACGTTGTACAAATAAATTACTAATACTGACCTAATGTTTCAGATGTGTGGTAGACGTCCAACCTGAGGGAGGGACAACAGACGATGAAGACTGGTGGCCAAACACCTCTCCATCACAACTCTGCACTAGCCATCATATCGGGTCTGTCCCTAAAATGTTTTAATACAATCTTATTATGAAAGTCTATGCAATGTGATATTTTGAAGTTTGTTCTATAAAGTCGGTTGAAATTACTAGACTTAAATTTGAGTTAAAGGCTAGCTATGGATGTTAAATTAATGTTTGGTGCCCTTTTTGCCTGAAGAATAATTATCCTGGAGTACACACAGGCGGCTGACTCCTGCCTTAGTGGACTTAGGCCTTTGTAAGACCTAAATACCGGTACCAAACTGTATGCCATATCCCCCAAAGTATGATTAATTTTGATGGTTTAAATTTGTGAGTGGTCGATGATACCCTATAATCGTAAAATATTAAATCATTTTTATGCATAAGTGCGCCGAATTTCGATGTGAGTATCCTAGGTTCGAGTCCTTGGAGTGCCACATGTATTTGTTGATTTCATTGAGTTTAGAGGTGAAGTTGGTTGGTGGAAAAAAAAACTTAACAAATCATAATTCTTAAGATGGGATTTGGCGACTTTCAGTTCAATTATTATCATGGCACATAAGCTATTTTGAAATGTGTGCATCCTGTAATTTCGAAGCTAGTTTGTATAACTTTAAATTAGTCAAACTTCTGGTCAGATTAACTATTTTAAGATAATAATGATGATGATGATGATAATCATCATCATAATAATAATAATAATATACTTTGCCTATATTGGCCTAAGAACTTGAACAAATATTTGGTTGAAGTAGACCAGTTTAGTCATGCCTAATAAACTTCAAAATATTTCATAGACTATCATAAGTGGTGGACAGGGTATAGGCAGCAGCTTTATCTAACCAATTTTAAGTATTTCGTACAAATGGCAACACTGATGTTTATTAAGTTATCATGAAACGGATCCTTCCCAAACTGAGATCTGTGGCAGTGGGTGACTGGTGATAATTAACTAAATTAACTAGACTCGGTTCCCTATAGGTAGGCAAGAGATTTTTCTTAAGTAATTGTTTAGTTTTGATACACCATATTTTCAATATGATCAATGCTCCAACCAGATAATTTTAATCAGCTTTGGAAGAACCACTGGGAATGAAAGGTCCAACACAGTACTTAAACTAAACTTCTATCTATGCCAGGCCTTTCCTAAGTTGAAAAAGTCCCGAGGTAGCAAAAATATAACTTAATTTGACGTAATTTTTTTGAAAGAACAAGTTTCCGTATGATCAGGTAAACAAAGTTATTCTGGCTTTCACGAGACTCTATAGATCAGTTAAGGACCACAAGGAATCAACGGGGTACACATTATATCTACCTTTAGAATCCAACAGGTCCTTCCTAAACTGAGCAAAATTGTCTATGGGTACCCATAATAAAGTAAATGATCATAGTGACAGTATAACCAAAAACAAAATTACTGACAGGTATTTACTAAACTCAGGGAATCAAAAGAGCTTAACATTATCCAAATTAACCCTCAAACTCTGACTGCTTCTTTTTAAAGTTAACTAAAATCGTCTGGAGGTAGCTATGATCAAAAAACATCATTTGGGTCCTCTGCTTAAATGGGTTATGGAATTGGGTAAAATTAGAATAATAATTAATTATCGTTAAGACTATTACTGAATTCCAGTCTTCCACATCTGATTCAATAGTCCTCACCTTACGTACCTCTTCAAAGATCCTGAGAAGTTATGTCTGTTAAAGTAACCTTGAGGAATATTTGCCTTGGCCATCTTGTAGTGGGAGTTTCCCAGGAGGGGTCTTGAGTATATCAAAATAAGTTTGATTGACTAAACTATAAACCAAATATAATACAGTAGTTGTATATAGATCGACCTTCCCTTGATAATTAGATATAAATAAAGTTAAGTAACACCCCGTTTTAACATTAATCAACTACAAACCCCAATGCACTTGAATACACTAATGAAAGCATATGGTCCTCACAGGATTCCAACTCGGTACCTTTCTATCCTAGATGGATTTAGCAATATCAATATGCTTCTAAAAAATATATTCTCAAGACAAAAATATTATTCCTTTGCATAAGTTCTATAAATTCATAAAGTTTTATTATAATATAAGTATTGTCAAATGTACGAATATTCCTTTAGTTGGATATGTAAAAAATGCTGCTAGTTAGTCGAAACCAAAATAGTTCGCCCAAAATCCTACTCAAATACAGTGTAATTGTAAGTTATATAAATTTGTCTTTGACAGTTCTCAATTGCTTCCAATAACCTGTGCCTAGAAAGATTTGTTTAAAGTCCTATAAGAGTGTGCGAAATATTTATATTGACTGTACCCTTGTTAATATTAATATGTAGTCACTTTAGTCTTTAAGTAATACAGTAAGTTTTATATAAGTTATGGAAAACACTGGAGACTAAGACAAATATAATTATTTGAATCTACTATATAACTGCATTCACTTGTATCAATGTGACCAATATAACACACTAAATGTTGGTTTACCCTGCTGAGATAGTTATAAATGCCACTGTAGATGAAGATTATCATAGACCAGCTTTAAGTAAATTCGAAATCGGTTTAACCTTGTGTCCAAAGTAACCCCAGATAAACACATAACTATCAAATCAATTGAAAATACTAAAGAACCATAATATAGGCCTCTACTGTAATATGTAAAATAGGCTGCTCATAATGTCAGATACTGTCCCAATTTTCACTGACTACTACGAACAGGGCATCTATTACAAAATTGTTACCAAGGTCCATCCAAAGTTTGATTTGTTAATGTTAATCCTAGGTGGACTCTGTAAGCTGTTAGATAGTTTTTTTTTATGAGCACTTATGCCTCGTTTTAAGCAGTTATCCCCATGATCCGAACAATACATCTTCAATTATCAGTCCCTCCATGGCTAAGTACTTCTAATTTATTTGTATTAGTTATAGAATTACTTAAAGTCAAGCCTACATGCCTAGTGATAAATATTAAAAAACGTTAATTATTGTACTGTAAATCGGATTATCTCCTTATGACTACTTTAAAGGTATTCAAGCCTATTCGTACAACGGATAAAACTTAGAATTAGGGCTCCTGTCTTTAGAATAATAGCAGTCCTAATGCTTCACTTACAAGGTCAATTTGTTTAGGTATATATTGATAACCGATATTAAAGTCTTTGATAAATTTGTTCTACAGCTGGCATAGTTTGTAGCGTGATAAATTGTTTCAGTAATAGCTTTCTTGCTACGAGAAAGTGTTGCATAATCCTGTTAGAAGAGTACATTTTAACCCTAACCATTATTCTCCAGTGTTTGCCCAACTCTTGAATAATACCAGTAATTTCTTGGTAAACATTTGAATATACGATCTAATTTAACTAGTTATAAATAATTTCATTGGTTAAAGAATAACATTTCAATTTAATTAGCTGTTAATATATTTAATAGCTTTCATATTTCCAATAATACAGATCTATACTGTAAATGTAAAGTAAAATTATAATTAAGTTGATGCAGGTGATTTGGAATATATCAAAGAGTGAATGAAGTGTGGCCTACTTTGTTGAGCACACTGTTTTCTATGTCAATCTAATTTATTTCCTTTTCTATAGAGTCCTCTTGTTCCCCTTGACTTATTAATGAAGTTAGGTAGACTGACTGACCTGTTTTTCCCATACAACAATATAGTTTTGCTCACCGAATCGTCGCTGTTCGCTGCAATGGTGCCTCTCTCGACTCCTCATGATTTCTCGCTCCACTGTTGTCTCTCAATCAATCCCCACTGTTGAAGGGTCCATTGATGCTGTGGCAGTCGTTGATGTGTGTCCAATAGTCGCTTTGCTCTCGGCTGTCCATATCTCGTTTGAATTCCACCTTTCAACCTGAATAAAGTCATATTCAATAACTATACTCATCACCATCCACCAATTTATGCTCACACTTCACTACCTACCTACCAACTCAAATGGAATACCTACAACTTCATACTGAATACTCCAGCTCGCTCAATATTTCTATATATATTCAAAACATAAACATCTTCATAAAGACAGATAATATACCAAACAAATCTTAGTCAAAACAGATCAATTTGTTTGACCAACCATAGCAAGCTCGCTCCTACCTCATTGTTAATTCCTTGTCTGTTGTCGATGTAATCGGTCTGCTGTCACCCATTCTGCTGTCTGTTGTCACCCGTTCTGCTGTCGTCGGCCCGTTCTGCTGTGCCTAGCCTTTTCTGCTGTCTGCTGCATCTGCTTTACTCCAACCGTTTGTCCTTCTTGATCCTGTCTGCTCATATCCCATACTTGACACCGACGACTTCTTGACTGCTTCCTGACAATAAAATTTATATTAAAAATATATTCCTGACTTTTCTTATGTGTGTTTGGGGGCGTGTTGCAGGGAGGGTATTGATGTACCAGGGAAGGAAGGAGGACAGAATAGATTTAGCCAGAATACAGAATAGAACTAGTGTGCACAATAGAACAGAATAGGGCTGAAGAGAAGATTTATCTGGGATGGGGATAGGATGAACTACCAGGGAAGGGAAGGGAAGTGAAAACTCTTAGCGGGTACGGAATGGTTATGTAGGAGACTGAAAAATCTAAGAAAAGAACTATAGCCTCTGACCTCTATTTTTCCAAAAAAATATTGGAATACATTGCCAGAGAATAGAAGCGGCAAGTTCACAAAACTAACTACAAAATACAATTTCTGGGTGAGGGGGGATGACTTTCAATACCTAATATATCTAGAATCTTGGAGAGGTAGGTAGGAATAGCTATAGGAGTTTGGGATAAGCAGGCAAATAGCAATAGTTACATGGGATAGATCATGATCGTTACATTGGTAGATATACACCTGTTACATGGGAAGAATAGATCAGTAGATATATAGTTCAGGAATATATAGCTTAGTTAACCCAGTAATTACATATATACAATAGTTTCAAATTCCGTAACACCTCATCCTAATAAAACTTAAATATATACATAACTTAAAATAACATAACTGTGATATGGGATAAGGCCAGTAAAAACAAATACATGTAGATTGAATCCTAATTTGCACATCGCTCCAGTCACATGATAACTTTAGGATTTAAATTAACTTTGGCATAGGCAATACTTTGATAAACTCCCACATGTCCTATCGAGAACACCGAACACTACCAACACACCAAATCACTGCCAAAACACACCTAATGTCACTGCCAACACCTCAAATATCACTACCAACACCTCTTATAACCCTACCAATTCAACAAATGTCACTGACAACACATCTGCTTATTTATTGTACATGGCTCCAGTTGCATTATACCTTCAATGATTAAATTAAAACCACGTAATTACCAAGACCACTGAATACTGCCAACACACTAAATCACACTGCCAACATTTAGGTTCAATGATTGTACTCTTACCCTTGTCAACAATCCACACTACATTGCCAACAGTCGTACACACATTTAATCGGCATATCACTACCTTCCCCTAATTTGACCGTACACTGTTAACACCTAATCATACACTTAATCAGTCTCGTAATGAATATATCCTTCCCCTACTTTGATCACGTACTCTGCCAACATCCACAAATTCCATCACACTTCCAATACACAATGCCAATGGACTTCATCATTTTACCAACATCCCTACTTAGTACTACACATTCTCATACACAACAGGGAAACTAATTCTGAAAACGAACCTCTCTCCAAAAGCTGCACACTAGTTTCAAAAGTATTAAACACTACTTCATAAACAAAATAGGTTAGAGTTGAGCTATAAACTAGATAGTTAACACAGGCCTACCTCAGTACTGCCTCGAGGAAGAGGGAAATAGTCCAGGTGTAGACTACTACTTGCTAACTTTGCTGATGAACTAGATTACACCTGAGAAGTAATTATTGAAAGGACAGTACACTTAAGAACATTGGAAAGATTATAAAAGTATTCCTTAAAAGCTTGGCTATTGAAAAGTTAAACGGAAATCATTGATTAAGAATGATCAAAAATGCCAAATTACATTGCCAATGAAAAAGGCTTAAAATCCAAAATAAAGCTATGAAAAATTGCCGAAAGCCCAATGGTTATTGCAAAATGAATAGACTATAAAGATGTACTTTCAAAAGAAAATTAGAGTACACAATGGGTATATCCTGTAGTGAACCAAAAGTTATACTATGGTCACAAAGCCAAGTTCGGTATAAAGTACTTTAGGTACGTAATATAAAAGCAAAACTTTTCATTTGTTATAAGATTATATACAACCAGTAAGGATAATACAAAAATAACTAAGTATTAAAAGTATAGGATTTTTGTAAGATGATATAAAAATGTATGTCCGACTGATCAATAAAATACTAAGTCTATATATTCTTTTTAATATCCATTATATTTTTGTTTCTTCTGTTATTTAAAGTTTATATAATGTATGTACAGTGTTTTGTAAGATATTATACAAATGTATGTCTGACTGATCAATAAAATACTAAGTCGATATATTCTTTTTAATATCCATTATAAATTTTCTGTTATTACAAATTCATTATATTTTTAAGCTAGAAAAACTATACTTGAATAACTAAAAGTAATAATTATATATAAGTTCTTTTCATATTCAGTATATTTTCTAAGTCCATATATTGGACCTTAATTTATAATTGAGAACTATTTTTTCTAAGTTCTCTTCATATTCAGTATATTTTCTCAGTTCTCTTATATGTGTATAGTTTCATATTTTATTTATTTTTGTTTCTAAGTCCATATATTGGATTTTTATTTATAATTGAGAACTAGAGTTTTTCTAAGTTAATTGTTTTATTTTAGTTCTCTTTTCATTTATTTTTTCTAAGTCCATATATTGGAACTTTATTTATAATTGAGAACTATTTTTCTAAGTTTTTATCAGTTATAAAAGTCATAGCTTATAATATAGTGATCAATAAAAGATAGAAGTTCGGTTTTTGTTGTATTAACCCGTACAGCCCCAGCGACGCGCCTGACGCGTCGGCGATGTATGTAACGCACAACCCCAGAGACGCGCCTGGCGCGTCGCCCCAATTGCGCCGACCGTGACCTCAGGTGTAGCCACTCAAGAGGGCTCAGATTTGTATGGGAACTGTGTACGTATCCCACGCACCCGTGCCGATGGTTGAAAACTCTCAAAGTCCACGTGCGTGCGCGCGAGCACGCAATAACCTGGTTTTTTGGGATAATTGCCTTCAATTTTTTACTCTTATAAAATCCGTTTTCGGGGGCTCTGTAGGACCATTTTTTAAGCTTTTCGAGCGGTTTTTCGTGGTTTTTCCTTCATTCCTAACCCATTCGCTATTGTTTCTGGAATAAAACCATTTTTTGAAAACCGGCCGGGTTCTGGTGCGCAAACATTACAAAACTAGCCGGGGCTCCACGGGTTAAGCAAAGTTCGCGTGACAAAGACGATATATAACAATATTATATCAAGTGAAGTTAATAGCAAATACAGAGTTATGAATTCAAGTGATAGAATATATCATAAGTTACATTTAAGGCAAATACAATCATTATTGAAATTAAAGCAAAGCAAAATATTGAAGCTGAAGGAGGGAACCAACTCGGGGAAGAAGGGGGGAGGGGGGACATCATCAAAGCAACAAAACTGAAGTAATAAGAAAAATAGCAAAGATTAGAGTAAAGGTAATAAAACCTATCTCATCTGAAAGGGAAAAATAGATTAGCCTAACACACACAATTCATACCATGCAACTACGATTACTAACTATGACTACTTACTACGACTACATACTATGACTACTAACTACGACTACATACTACGACTACATACTACGACTACATACTACGACTACTAACTACGACTACGACTACGAACTACGACTACTCCTAACCTACCCTCCTCTCCTAACCTACCCTCCTAACCTAACCACCACCACTACGACTACATACTACGACTACATACTACGACTACATACTACGACTACAACTAACTACATCTAACTACAACTAACTACAAACAAAACACAACTATCACTCCCCTTGAATCGTAGTGGTGTGGGCAGTCTCTAGCAGCGGCGGTAGAGTCCTAAGGCAGCAACCGGCAGAGTCAGCAGGCAGCAGAGTCCACAGGCAGCAGAGTCCACGGGCAGCCACCACAATCCTGGAAAACAAGAAACAAAACATTAATTTGGGCAATAGATTGACAAGCGCTGAGATCATATATAATAAATTAAACAATACTATGTTCACGACAAGTAGGCTAGTAATTAATTCTGTCTTTGAATGTTCAACAGGTACATTAACATATGGAAATAAGATACTAATTATTCAGCGACGATTATGATGCATATTTCTAGTAAACTTTTTAACTTTCAAATTGTGGAAATAAAAACTGATTATTGGCCTATGAGTCATGCACAGAGTATAATGAGTTGGGCAGTAACTCACCCCAGACAGTTCGTAGGTTGTGGTGGCAGAGTCCATAGTTAGGGGATGGTGTTGGTAGAGTCCATAGTTGTTGGCAGTCTCGTAGAGCTGGCAGAGTTCACAAGCAGATCCTGAAAACAAGAAACAATAAATTAATTTGGGCAATAGATTACCAAGATGAGAGCTCACATAAATCATAAATAAAACTAATATTTTTCACAAATGGAATGTTTTTCAGTAATGCGAGGTAAGCAACGAAATACGATGGTATTATCAAGCATCAATAATGAAAGGAATAGTTATACACTTTCTGATTATGTCTAATTATCAATAATATTGCGGGATATGTTAACAGTACAAAAGAACCGAGTTGCATTTAAACGTCTCTACTGAACTGGGTTGTATAGACAACGGTAGTGCGCACGTTGGTCCTGGGGCTGGCTGGCTGCCTGAGTCACCCAAAAACGCCTAAAACGCCCAAAATCACCAAGCCCAAAATAACGCTACAGCATTCTAACATACACCAATGGATTTACCGCATCATTTTAGACTTCCTTTATACTTTTTTCTTTGCTGGACTTGTGTCAGATTCTCCAAATTCGCCTCCCCTGAGCCAAGAATCGAAATTTTCAGTCACAAATTTGAAAGTCCAATAACTTTTGCAATTTTCGAGTTACAAGGCTGAGACTTTGACAATGGGTATTTCTTGTTGTTCAGAGAAATGCACTTTCTCAGATTTTTCAATTTGTAGTTTGTTCGAGAGATATGAATAAATTAGTGCAGCTTTACAAATGAAACGTGAACTATACGTAAATGTGGTTGAAAGCAGTTGTTCCTTCACACAATTATGCACTAAATTATATATTCCATTCTATATGAACATTCACAACAGTAAGAAACTGTAATAACAACTGAATAATGTAGATATTGAAGTACTTGGTGATCCACGCACTCTGGCTGCCTGGTGCAAAGTCCAGCTAAAATCGCCCTAATTCACCACGCCCAAATTAACCTACACTTTTCTAACTTATGCCATTCGATTTACCGCATAATTTAACCCTTTCATTAAACGTTTCATATACAACTTGTCACAGGTTTTCTCTATCCACATTCGTAAGTCCACAAATCACACTTTTTTCAACAAGTCAGAATTCTTATACAATAATCTTGATCTCTGACCTCTCTGTAACTCAAAAGGGCCTAGAGCAAACTGGCTGTAATTATCCACACACCTATTTCTTGGTGGACTCTTCCCAAATGATAGAAACGTCAGCCCGATTGCTTTCATTAATTTCGAGTTATAAGCAGTTAAGGGGTCAACATTATTGTCAAGTTCGCTGGCACTACCTATATTTGTATATCTGTCTTGATAGCGTAATGCATAGTGCGCGGAATTTCGATGTGAGTATCCTGGGTTCGAGTCCTCGGAGTGCCACATGTATTTGTTGACTTCATTAATTGAGTCTAGATGTAAACAACATAATAATATTTCATATTTCTCGTACTTGTTGAACATTCAATTTGTGAAAAAGAAACTCATTATTGGCCTACTTGTCGTGAACAGAGTATATAACTATATATATTGTAATAAATTAAGCAGTAACTCACCCCAGGCAGTTGGTAGGTTGGGATGTGTTGGCAGTTGGTAGGTTGGGATGTGTTGGCAGTTGGTAGGTTGGGATGTGTTGGCAGTAGGAGGTTGGGATGTGTTGGCAGTCGGTAGGTTGGGATGTGTTGGCAGTTGGTAGGTTGGGATGTGTTGGCAGTAGGAGGTTGGGATGTGTTGGCAGAGTCCATTATCTCGCAGTGTTGGCAGTAGGTAGGTTGGGATGTGTTGGCAGTTGGTAGGTTGGGATGTGTTGGCAGTAGGAGGCTGGGATGTGTTGGCAGTTGGTAGGTTGGGATGTGTTGGCAGTTGGTAGGTTGGGATGTGTTGGCAGTAGGAGGTTGGGATGTGTTGGCAGAGTCCATTATCTCGCAGTGTTGGCAGTAGGTAGGTTGGCATGTGTTGGCAGTAGGAAGTTGGGATGTGTTGGCAGAGTCCATTATCTCACAGTGTTGGCAGTTGGTAGGTTGGGATGTGTTGGCAGTTGGAGGTTGGGATGTGTTGGCAGAGTCCATTATCTCGCAGTGTTGGCAGTTGGTAGGTTGGGATGTGTTGGCAGTAGGAGGTTGGGATGTGTTGGCAGAGTCCATTATCTCGCAGTGTTGGCAGTTGGTAGGTTGGGATGTGTTGGCAGAGTCCATTATCTCGCAGTGTTGGCAGTAGGAGGTTGGGATGTGTTGGCAGAGTCCATTATCTAGCAGTGTTGGCAATTGCGTAGAGTTGGCAGGCAACAACTCAAATCCTGAAAAAGAGAGGAATAAAAATAATTAATAATCGATTAGAATATTCGACTACGAAATAGTTAATAGTACCGGTTCTAAATATTAGTAATAAGGACTATTAATAGTTAATAGTACCGGTTCTAAATATTAGTAATAAGGACTATTAATAGTTAATAGTACCGGTTCTAAATATTAGTAATAAGGACTATTAATAGTTAATAGTACCGGTTCTAAATATTAGTAATAAGGACTATTAATAGTTAATAGTACCGGTTCTAAATATTAGTAATAAGGACTATTAATAGTTAATAGTACCGGTTCTAAATATTAGTAATAAGGACTATTAATAGTTAATAGTACCGGTTCTAAATATTAGTAATAAGGACTATTAATAGTTAATAGTACCGGTTCTAAATATTAGAATAAGGACTATTAATAGTTAATAGTACCGGTTCTAAATATTAGTAATAAGGACTATTAATAGTTAATAGTACCGGTTCTAAATATTAGTAATAAGGACTATTAATAGTTAATAGTACCGGTTCTAAATATTAGTAATAAGGACTATTAATAGTTAACAGTATCGGTTCTAAATATTAGTAATAAGGACTATTAATAGTTAACAGTACCGGTTCTAAATATTAGTAATAAGGACTATTAATAGTTAATAGTACCGGTTCTAAATATTAGTAATAAGGACTATTAATAGTTAATAGTACCGGTTCTAAATATTAGTAATAAGGACTATTAATAGTTAATAGTACCGGTTCTAAATATTAGTAATAAGGACTATTAATAGTTAATAGTACCGGTTCTAAATATTAGTAATAAGGACTATTAATAGTTAATAGTACCGGTTCTAAATATTAGTAATAAGGACCATTAATAGTTAATAGTACCGGTTCTAAATACTAGTAATAAGGACCATTAATAGTTAATAGTACCGGTTCTATATATTAGTAATAAGGACTATTAATAGTTAATAGTACCGGTTCTAAATATTAGTAATAAGGACTATTAATAGTTAATAGTACCGGTTCTAAATATTAGAAATAAGGACTATTAATAGTTAATAGTACCGGTTCTAAATATTAGTAATAAGGACTATTAATAGTTAATAGTACCGGTTATAAATATTAGTAATAAGGACTATTAATAGTTAATAGTACCGGTTCTAAATATTAGTAATAAGGACTATTAATAGTTAACAGTATCGGTTCTAAATATTAGTAATAAGGACTATTAATAGTTAATAGTACCGGTTCTAAATATTAGTAATAAGGACTATTAATAGTTAATAGTACCGGTTCTAAATATTAGTAATAAGGACTATTAATAGTTAATAGTACCGGTTCTAAATATTAGTAATAAGGACTATTAATAGTTAATAGTACCGGTTCTAAATATTAGTAATAAGGACTATTAATAGTTAATAGTACCGGTTCTAAATATTAGTAATAAGGACTATTAATAGTTAATAGTACCGGTTCTAAATATTAGTAATAAGGACTATTAATAGTTAATAGTACCGGTTCTAAATATTAGTAATAAGGACTATTAATAGTTAATAGTACCGGTTCTAAATATTAGTAATAAGGACTATTAATAGTTAATAGTACCGGTTCTAAATATTAGTAATAAGGACTATTAATAGTTAATAGTACCGGTTCTAAATATTAGTAATAAGGACTATTAATAGTTAATAGTACCGGTTCTAAATATTAGTAATAAGGACTATTAATAGTTAATAGTACCGGTTCTAAATATTAGTAATAAGGACCATTAATAGTTAATAGTACCGGTTCTAAATATTAGTAATAAGGACTATTAATAGTTAATAGTACCGGTTCTAAATATTAGTAATAAGGACTAATAATAGTTAATAGTACCGGTTCTATATATTAGTAATAAGGACTATTAATAGTTAATAGTACCGGTTCTAAATATTAGTAATAAGGACTATTAATAGTTAATAGTACCGGTTCTAAATATTAGTAATAAGGACTATTAATAGTTAATAGTACCGGTTCTAAATATTAGTAATAAGGACTATTAATAGTTAATAGTACCGGTTCTAAATATTAGTAATAAGGACTATTAATAGTTAATAGTACCGGTTCTAAATATTAGTAATAAGGACTATTAATAGTTAATAGTACCGGTTCTAAATATTAGTAATAAGGACTATTAATAGTTAATAGTACCGGTTGTAAATATTAGTAATAAGGACTATTAATAGTTAATAGTACCGGTTGTAAATATTAGTAATAAGGACTATTAATAGTTAATAGTACCGGTTGTAAATATTAGTAATAAGGACTATTAATAGTTAATAGTACCGGTTCTAAATATTAGTAATAAGGACTATTAATAGTTAATAGTACCGGTTCTAAATATTAGTAATAAGGACTATTAATAGTTAATAGTACCGGTTCTAAATATTAGTAATAAGGACTATTAATAGTTAATAGTACCGGTTCTAAATATTAGTAATAAGGACTATTAATAGTTAATAGTACCGGTTCTAAATATTAGTAATAAGGACTATTAATAGTTAATAGTACCGGTTCTAAATATTAGTAATAAGGACTATTAATAGTTAATAGTACCGGTTCTAAATATTAGTAATAAGGACTATTAATAGTTAATAGTACCGGTTCTAAATATTAGTAATAAGGACTATTAATAGTTAATAGTACCGGTTCTAAATATTAGTAATAAGGACTATTAATAGTTAATAGTACCGGTTCTAAATATTAGTAATAAGGACTATTAATAGTTAATAGTACCGGTTCTAAATATTAGTAATAAGGACTATTAATAGTTAATAGTACCGGTTCTAAATATTAGTAATAAGGACTATTAATAGTTAATAGTACCGGTTCTAAATATTAGTAATAAGGACTATTAATAGTTAATAGTACCGGTTCTAAATATTAGTAATAAGGACTATTAATAGTTAATAGTACCGGTTCTAAATATTAGTAATAAGGACTATTAATAGTTAATAGTACCGGTTCTAAATATTAGTAATAAGGACTATTAATAGTTAATAGTACCGGTTCTAAATATTAGTAATAAGGACTATTAATAGTTAATAGTACCGGTTCTAAATATTAGTAATAAGGACTATTAATAGTTAATAGTACCGGTTCTAAATATTAGTAATAAGATAGTACCGGTTCTAAATATTAGTAATAAGGACTATTAATAGTTAATAGTACCGGTTCTAAATATTAGTAATAAGGACTATTAATAGTTAATAGTACCGGTTGTAAATATTAGTAATAAGGACTATTAATAGTTAATAGTACCGGTTGTAAATATTAGTAATAAGGACTATTAATAGTTAATAGTACCGGTTGTAAATATTAGTAATAAGGACTATTAATAGTTAATAGTACCGGTTGTAAATATTAGTAATAAGGACTATTAATAGTTAATAGTACCGGTTGTAAATATTAGTAATAAGGACTATTAATAGTTAATAGTACCGGTTCTAAATATTAGTAATAAGGACTATTAATAGTTAATAGTACCGGTTCTAAATATTAGTAATAAGGACTATTAATAGTTAATAGTACCGGTTCTAAATATTAGTAATAAGGACTATTAATAGTTAATAGTACCGGTTCTAAATATTAGTAATAAGGACTATTAATAGTTAATAGTACCGGTTCTAAATATTAGTAATAAGGACTATTAATAGTTAATAGTACCGGTTGTAAATATTAGTAATAAGGACTATTAATAGTTAATAGTACCGGTTGTAAATATTAGTAATAAGGACTATTAATAGTTAATAGTACCGGTTGTAAATATTAGTAATAAGGACTATTAATAGTTAATAGTACCGGTTCTAAATATTAGTAATAAGGACTATTAATAGTTAATAGTACCGGTTCTAAATATTAGTAATAAGGGCTATTAATAGTTAATAGTACCGGTTCTAAATATTAGTAATAAGGACTATTAATAGTTAATAGTACCGGTTCTAAATATTAGTAATAAGGACTATTAATAGTTAATAGTACCGGTTCTAAATATTAGTAATAAGGACTATTAATAGTTAATGGTACCGGTTCTAAATATTAGTAATAAGGACTATTAATAGTTAATGGTACCGGTTCTAAATATTAGTAATAAGGACTATTAATAGTTAATAGTACCGGTTCTAAATATTAGTAATAAGGACTATTAATAGTTAATAGTACCGGTTGTAAATATTAGTAATAAGGACTATTAATAGTTAATAGTACCGGTTGTAAATATTAGTAATAAGGACTATTAATAGTTAATAGTACCGGTTGTAAATATTAGTAATAAGGACTATTAATAGTTAATAGTACCGGTTGTAAATATTAGTAATAAGGACTATTAATAGTTAATAGTACCGGTTGTAAATATTAGTAATAAGGACTATTAATAGTTAATAGTACCGGTTGTAAATATTAGTAATAAGGACTATTAATAGTTAATAGTACCGGTTCTATATATTAGTAATAAGGACTATTAATCACTATAATACGCGGCTGAGAAACATTAACAAATGTACGGATCTTTAAAATTAATTAAATAAAGACTAACCCTTTCACGCATATGACGCGATGATTTTGAGCCTATAGGGGATACTTTAAAGCCTTTGTTACCATCAGGGGTATTTAGAAACCTTTAGTTTAGTTACATCAACCTCTGTAGTTGTCTTTTAATTAGCTGTGGGCAGAAAACTAATTTTGGAGAGGTAATTATAAGAGTGAGAGAACTCAAATTTGTATTGCTAATCTGGCAACCTCTGCGTCATAAATGCGTGAAAGTATTTACAAACTGCAGGATATGTTGACAGTACAAAGAACCGAGTTGCATATAAATGTCTCTGCTGAACTGGATTGTATAGAAAAAGGTAGCGCGCGCATTGGTCGTGGGGCTGGCTGGCTGCCTGAGTCGCCCAAAAACGCCTAAAACGCCCGAAATTACCACGCCCAAAATAACGCTACAGCATTCTAACCTACACCAATGGATTTACCGCATCATTTTAGACTTTCTTTATACTTTTTTCTTTGCTGGACTTGTGTCAGTTTCTCTATATTCGCTTCCCCTGATCCAAGAATCGAAATTTTCAGTCACAAATTTGAAAGTCCAGTAACTTTTGTAGTTTTTGAGTTACAAGCTTGAGACTTTGACAATAGGTAGTTCGATTTATTTCTAGAAATGCTTTTTTCAGATTTTTAAATTTGTGTATTTTAAGAAAGTTACGAATAAATTAGTGCCGCTTTATTCATAAAACGTGAATTATAAGTAAATGTGGTTGAAATTAGTGGTATATTCAAACAAATATGCACTCAATAATATAGTCCGTTTCATAAACACCCTTAAAAAATAAATAATATTCAATAATAACCAAATAATACAAATAATAAAGGACTTGGCGATCCAAGCGCGCTGGGCTAGTCTGGCCCAATAACTTCCCAAAACGCCCGAATTTACTACGCCCAAAATTAACGCTACACCTTTCTAACCTACACCAATCGATTTACCACATCATTTTAGCCTACCTTCTCTACATTTTAATTTGCTGGACTTGTCAGTTTCTCGAAATTCGCCTTCCCTGAACCAAGAATCAAAATTTTCAGTCTCAAATTTGAACGTCCATTTGAAAGTAACTACCGGTAATTGGTAACATTATTTTGTATTTACGCAATATGCTACATATTTATACATTCTGTCTCAGATTAATCCATAACAAACGAAAAACGTAAAAAAGATGAACGTCGTATTAAGGGGGGTCACCTGCTCTGCTGGCTGTTATTTCTGTCCTTTTCTCTCTTTCTCTGGCTTGTATCCATTCCAACACATTCACCCAACTATTTTAAGACGTTTATCCCCATCTAGGTGTCGATTTCTTCATGGCGAGCGATAGCGAGCCAGCATTATATGAAGAAACCCGGCTTCGCCGGAGAAATTTTTCTATCGAAAAATGTACAAATTTAGCTTGCTGTCAAACAAAAATACAAAATATGCTGGCTCGCTATCGCTCACCAGTAAAAAATTGACACCTGGATGGGGATGAACGTCTTAAAGCAGTAGGCTGAATGGGGCCAAATGGATACAAGCCAGAGAAAGATAGAAAAGGACAGAACAAAAACAGGCCACCCCCCTTAAAGTACTGACTATCCACGCATTCTAAACCTTGATTTATTAAGTTAATGTGTGTGATTATCTATTTATCAACTCTGCGTAAGTTAGGAGGGCTGAGAGAGTCTTTTACCTCAATAATTCCAACAGATCCTTCCTAAGCTGTAGAAAATCGTCTACGTCTAATGGTAGCCAGAAAAACTGTTAAAATGCATCATAATCTTCAACGGGTTAATAACTTACCTTGGGTTAGTTGTGGTTGTGGTGGTGGTAGTGGTAATTGTGGTAGAGATCGTAGTTGTGGTCGAGATGTTCTGCTGGTAGTTGTGGTTGTTGTGGTGGTGGTGGTTGTTGTGGTTGTGATGTTCTGCTGGTAGTTGTGGTAGAGATGTTCTGCTGGTAGAGGTGGTAGAGATTGTACTGGTGGTAGTTGTGGTCGTGATGTTCTGCTGGTAGGCTAGTTGTGGTAGTGGTGGTTGTTGTGGTGGAGGTCATACTAGTGGTAGTTGTGGTAGAGATGTTCTGGTGGTAGTCGTGGTAGTGGTGGCGGTGATGGTGGTTGTTGTGGTAGAGATCGTAGTTGTGGTAGTAGGCCCAATGGTGGTACTTGTGGTCGGGATGTTCTGCTAGTAGTTGTGGTAGTCGTGGTGGTGGTGGCAGACGTGGTAGTAGTAGTTGTGGTGGTAGTGGTGGAGGTAGTAATAGTTGTGGGAGCCGTGGTCATAGTCGTGGTGGTAATAGTAGTGGTGGTTATAGTGGTAACCTTTTTGGTGGTGGTAGCCGCGGTGGTAGTAGTCGTGGTGGTTATAATGGTATTGGTGGTACTTGTAGTCGTAGAGCTAGTATTACTGGTAGTAGTTGTGGCAGCCGTGGTAGTAGTAGAGATGGTAATTGTGGTATCTGGTTGTAGTCATGGTAGCTGTGGTGGTAGTCGTGGTGGTGGTAGTTGTTGTACCTGTGGTAGTTGTGGTAGTTGTGGTATCTGGTTGTAGCTGTGGTTGTAGTAGTAGTAGTGTTGGTAGTTGTGGTATATGGTTGTAGTCGTGGTAGTTGTGGTGGTGGTACCCGTGGCGGCAGTAGTAATAGTAGTATTGGTAGTTGTGGCATCTGGTTGTAGTCGTGGTAACTGTGGTGGTAGTATCGTGGTAGCCGTGATGGTAGTCGTAGTGTTGGTGGTTTTCTTCTTTCAGCTGTTCCTCTTAGGGGGTCACCACAGCAGATCACTCACCTCCATCTCAATCTGTCCCCTACATCTTCCTCCGTCATATCAACCACCAGCATGTCCTCCCTCACTGTCCATCAACCTCTTCTTTAGCCTTCCTCTTTTTGTTTTGCCTGGCAGCTCCATCCCAAGCATCCTTCTCCCAACATACTCCACATCCCTCCTCTGCACATGTCCAAACCACCTTACGGCTCAATCTCGCCTCTCTCGCTTTTTTCCGGAGCCGTCATACGTGCGTTGTCCCTCTAATATACTAATTTATAATTCTGTCCATCCTTGTCACTGATAAAGAAAATCGCAGCATCTTCAACTCTGCAACCTCCATCTCTGCCTCCCGTCTTGTTGCCAATGCCACCGTCTCATAGCTGGTCTCACTACCGTCTTGTATACTTTCGCTTTCACTTTTTTCAGAAACTCTTCTATAGCAGATTACTCCTGCTGCCACCCTTCTCCACCCACTCCGCCCGGCCTGCACCTTAGTGTTGGTGGTAGGTGGTAGCCGTCGTGGTAGCTGTGTTGGCAGTAGTCGTGGTGGTAGTTGTGGTAGCGGTGTTGGCAATAGTTGTGGTAGCGGTGTTGGCAGTAGTTGTGGTAGCGGTGTTGGCAGTAGTTGTGGTGGTAGCTGTGGTGGTAGCGGTGTTGGCAGTAGTTGTGGTGGTAGTAATGGTAGCTGTGGTGGCAGCGGTGTTGGTAGTAGTCGTAGTGGTGGTAACGTTGGCAGTTAAATAGGTAAGCACCAAAACCCACACATTCTGGAAGGAAGAATTAATAATAATTAGTAATATAGTCAGATTTCTAACAACGTAAACAGTCATTAAATATTTGATCATCATGTATCGTTGGTCAAGACTACACTGCGTACAATAGTGGGAATGAAAAGAATAGAATTAAAGTGTCCATAATAGTCTAACCATTTAAAGATTGACATGGTAAAAGAAAGAGTAAATAAAGTAAAGAAAGTAATACAGTAAAACAAATTAATAAAGAATAAATAGTTCATAATAATCTAACCATTTCAAGTTATACTGATGGTAATAATAGACAGAAAGGTAAATCACCATCAGTAACTCAAATTATTGTATATACCTCTTCCATACCCTTCAATGTTTAACCCTTTGAAGATTAACTCTTGCACGCGTTTATGACGCAGAGGTTGCCATATTAGCAATGCGAAATAGAGTTCTCTCACTCCTATAATTACCTCTCCAAAATTAGTTTTCTGCCCACAGCAATTGCAGAGGTTGAAGTAACTAAACTAAAGGTTTCCAAATACCCCTGATGGTAACAAAGGCTTTAAAGTATCCCTAATAGGCTCAAAATTGTGTCATAACCGTGAAAGGGTTAAAACGCAGTTTGACCATTTATTTTGGCTATCAATAGACGATTTTATACAATTTAAGAAGTATCTGTGGGATTTTTTTGTTCATGTGAATGAGGGAGACAAAAGGCAGAACTGCCTGTAGCGAGTGCCTCCCCCATAGTTGAAAGAGTGTCAGGGCCAAAATCAAGGGACGTTCGAGCCAAAATGCCTGGACACACGGAGTTTGAAGTAATTTAAGTCATAGGAGGAGGGAAAGTGAATCTGTGAGAGAGTTCCAGAGCTCAGTTGTTGAATAGAAAAAAGACAGTAACGTTTCACTCTTAGGTTGGAGAGTTGCACAGAGTAGGGGTGGGATTGTGTTGCAAGACGGGTACCACGTACCCTACGTAGAGGAGGTGGTATACACTGGGAGAGATCTGAGGAACACTGATTATTGTAGTAGCGATAGAATAGCGAGAGAGATGCAACATTGCGGCAAAGAGAGAGAGAGATTGCAGAGAGTTGGCGAGTGGACGGGAGTTAATGATACGAAAGGCCTTCCTTTCTACTTTGTGTAGGAGTGAGGTATAAAAGGATCCTCCTCACACATGTGAACAATACTCAATATAAGGACGCACTGTGCCCCTGTACAGAGCAAGAAGCTGTGCAGGGGTAAAGAAAAAAGGCTAAGGCATCTCAATTAACCCTCTGACTTAAATACACCCTTCCTAATCTGAATAAAATCGTCTAATAAAAGCTAGAAAACAGAACAGAAATGTGTCCCAAGGGTTAAGGGGAGGAAGACCGTTTTTCTGGACCACCTTCTCCCTAATGTTTAGCCCCACTATTTTTGAGATTATAAGACGTTCGGCTCATTAGTTTGGCGATTTTAAAACCTTTCGCCCCATTTCATTGTCAATTTTAAGACCTTTCGTGCCATTTAGGTGTCGATTATTTCCTGGCCATCGATAGCGAGCCTGCAATTTTAAAAGGAATCGGCCTTCGACCAGACATTTTTTCTACCGACAAATGTACAAATTTATCTTGAAGGGGGGTCTAGGGGGTGTTTTTCTAAGTTTGATAGAGGTCTAGGGAGGAAACTAAAAAAATATATATGAATAAATGAATTAATAGACCAAACAAACGACCAGTCTCTCCTTCAAGTGTACGGTACATCAATACAGTGATAAAGTCTACGGTCCCTACACATACCGGTACCCCATAATTGTCGATGGTAATTACCATAGTTATGTCGCATTCCTAGCCAGTCAATATGGTGTGTAATTAGTTGTAATAGCAATGTTGATTACTAGAACATTATTACAGTACTATCATTGCAATTAAATAACAAATTGTGTAATATATTACAGAAACATCATATTTCCTTTTCAGTATCGAGGGGGGGGGGGGGAGGGTCAGTGATGGATATGGAGGGAGGGAGGGTGAGTGATGGATATAGAGGGAGGGTGAGAGATAGATGTAGAGGAAGGGAGGGATGCAGGGGGAGGGATGGACGGAGAGTGAGGGACAGAGATGAATGCAGTGGGGAGGGAGGAAGGAAGAGGTGAATGCAGTGGGGAGGGAGGAAGGAAGGGGGTGAATGCAGTGGGGAGGGAGGGCGGAAGGGGGTGAATGCAATGGGGAGGGAGGGAGGAAGGGGGTGGGTGCAGTGGGGAGGGAGGAAGGGGGGTGAATGCAGTGGGGAGGGAGGAAGGGGTGAATGCAGTGGGGAGGGAGGAAGGAAGGAAGGGGTGAATGCACTGGGGAGGGAGGAAGGGGTAAATGCAGTGGGGAGGGAGGAAGGAAGGGGTAAATGTACTGGGGGGGAAGGGAGGAAGGGGGTGAATGCAGTGGGGAGGGAGGAAGGAAGGGGTGAATGCACTGGGGAGGAAGGGGGTGAATGCAGTGGGGAGGGAGGAAGGAAGGGGTGAATGCACTGGGGAGGAAGGGAGGAAGGGGGTGACTGCAGTGGGGAGGGAGGAAGGAAGGGGTGAATGCACTGGGGAGGAAGGGGGTGAATGCAGTGGGGAGGGAGGAAGGAAGGGGTGAATGCACTGGGGTGGAAGGGAGTGAATGCAGTGGGGAGGGAGGAAGGGGGTAAATGCAGTGGGGAGGGAGGAAGGAAGGGGTGAATGCAGTGGGGAGGAAGGGGTGAATGCAGTGGGGAGGGAGGAAGGGGAGTGAATGCAGTGGGGAGGGAGGAAGGAAGGGGTGAATGCAGTGGGGAGGAAGGGGTAAATGTAGTGGCGAGGGAGGAAGGGGAGTGAATGCAGTGGGGAGGGAGGAAGGAAGGGGTGAATGCAGTGGGGAGGAATGGGTGAATGTAGTGAGGAGGAAGGAAGGGGTGAATGTAGTGGGGAGGAAGGAAGGGGTGAATGTAGTGGGGAGGAAGGAAGGGGTGAATGCAGTGGGGAGGGAGGGAGGTCAGGGTCAGAAGCAATATCTATATATTTTTACTTTTGGTTTTAAAACACCAAATAGTTTGAAAATACTTCACAGCAACACCCCGTATACATTTTGACCATGCGGATGTCTTTGCGTGTGACAGACTGACAGTGTGTGTGGTGTGGGGGAGGAGTCGGTTGCTAGGGCCATGTGAGGGTTGCTATGGACGCGTGGGTTGCTAGGGACATGTTGGTTGGTTGCTAGGACTGCGTGGTAGACCTGCGCGCTGTGTGTCGTGTGGGGAGGAGCTTATGTGTTGGTCGCTTGCAACTGCTCCTGGTCCGAGATGCCCCCCATGCCGTGCTGTCCCTTGCCTTGGGAGGAACAGTAGACCGACTGTTTCAAGGGGTGTCTGGAGGTCTACTGGCCTTGGATACGTTGTTAACCCTTTCAGTATCCGAGAACACTTTTACCTTATTGTGGCTAACGTTAGACGACTTCATTCAGTTTTAGAAGGCCCTCAGGAAATCAGAGTTAAATTTCAATTATCTCTCTCGGCTCCTACAATTCCTTCCTAAATTAAATGAATTGATTGAAATCGATTGTATGTTCATATATTACATCCGTTGACCGTGGTTTGCATAGAGTGAGGCCGGTGTGACTAGGGTGGGAGGCCGGGGTGACTAGGGCCGGTAAAACTAGGGCCCGGAGTGACATGAAATTGAAAAAAATAAAATTAATAATATCATTGGGTAGGCTATACTGAGTGATTTACCCTTCTACCTTATATTGCCTTTGCTTCGTCAGTATTTAAGGGGAGGTTTTTAGTGTGTTTCCTAGACTTCCATCAAGCTTGAAATTACACCCCCTTGACCCCCTTTCAAGATAAATTGTACATTTTTCGGTAGAAAAATGTCCCGGCCAAAGGCCGATTCCTCTTAAATTGCAGGCTCGCTATCGCTCGCCAGTAAAAAATCGACACCTAAATGGGACGAAAGGTCTTAAAAGTGACGACATAAATTGGGTGAAAGTTCTTAAAATCGCCAAACTAATGGAGCGAACGTCTTAAAATCTCAAAAGCAATGGGGCTAAACATGAGGGAGAAGGGGGTAAAGAAATAAGTCCCTCAAGTGGAAATCTC
>CM064492.1:1666781-1772701 GCA_032716605.1 Paralithodes platypus
ATAAACTGAATAAAATCGTCTAATAGTAGCCAACAAACAACAGAAACGCGTATTGGAGCTTGAAAGGGTTAATAGGGTTAATGGCTAATGGGTTATTTATTGGTATATATATAGATTTAATTATTTGTCAATTTGTTTTCTCCCTAGACATCCGTCAAGCTTAAAAAACATCCCCAAGATCCCCCTTAGACAAATTTGTAAACTTTATGGTAGAAAATTGTCCAGGCCGAAGGCCGGTTCCTCCTACATCACAGGCTTGGTATCACTCGCCAGGAAAATTAGTCTCCTAAATAGCACGAAAGGTGACACAAATAGGTTGAAAAGTCTTAAAATCGCCAAAGTAATGGGCTGACCGTCTTAAAATCGGCAAAGTAAGGGGGCTAAACATGAAGGGGGACCTGAAAAATGAAACCTCTCTCCTTCACAATATTAACAGTTTAGGTTACCATGTGTATAGTTGTCTCTAAGTTTCCATATACTGTATTCATTATATTATGAGCACCTATTTTTTAAGTTGTGTATTTAGGGCTTGGTCCTCTAGAACAAATTCTGGCGTTCCATATACTGTATTAATGCTAAAACACAGGGTTCATTACAAATACCTTATTTGTTTTCAGAAATAGTTCTCTCGATCTTATAATTACCTCTCCAAAATTAGTTTAATGCCCACCACTCACTCAAAGACAACTGCAGAGGTTGAAGTAACTAAACAAAGTTTCTAAACACCCCTGATGGTCACAAAGGCGTTAAGTATCCCAGAAAGGGCGCACATTGCGTCCTATGCGTTAAAGGTTTAATAATAATAATGTGTAAATTTAGTCGGTGGATGTTTTTTTTACTAGAAATTATAAACTTTGACCTTCTGTATAGGTAGGGCACAACTTATGATCATGTGACTTAATTTTCTTCAAACTCAGTGTGCCAGGCATTTTGGCTCGAACGTCCCTTGATTTTGGCCCTGTCACTCTTTCAATTCTGGGGGGAGGCACTCGATACAGGCAGTTCTGTCTTTCGTCTCCCTCACTCGCATAGAACAAAAATCATGAAGGGTCAATAACAGTTCCCGCCACTGCATTAAATTCTCCCCCCTGCCTAAACAAATTCAGAAGCATATATTCATAAACTACACTGCAGATAATTTCAATAATAAAGGTTCTAAAATTGATACCCCTTATAACTGCAGGCTTATGTATAGTTACCAAAACCTGAACCTTGGACAATACGATAGAGGGCTCACTAGTTGCTCAACATCACAGGTTAAGGGAATGTTTTTCAGTTTGCTCCCTAGACCTCCATCAACACCCCCTTTCGAGATAAATGTGTAAATTTTCGGTAGTAAAATGTCCCGGTCGAAGGCAGTTTCCTTCAAAATTACAGGCTCGCTATCGTTCGCGAGGAAAAATTAGATACTTGAATGACATGACAGGCCTTAATATTGACAAATTGGGGCGAAAGGTCTTGAAATCGTTAAACTAATGGTCGACCGTCATAAAATCTCAAACTGAGCTAAAAAATAATGCAGTGGTGGCTTTAGTTATTAACGTTGTACAAATAAATTACTAATACTGACCTAATGTTTCAGATGTGTGGTAGACGTCCAGCCTGAGGGAGGGACAACATACGGATGAAGACTGATGGCCAAACACCTCTCCATCACAGCTCTGCAACAGCCATCGTATCGGGTGGGTCACTAAAATGTTTTAATACAATCTTATTATGAAAGTCTATGCAATGTAATATTTTGAAGTTCGGTCTATAAAGTCAGTTTAAATTAATAAAACAACTAATTTAATAGCTATGGATACTGAATTAATGTTTGGTGCCCTTTTTGCGTGAAGAATAATTGTCCTGGAGTACACACAGGCGGCGGACTCCTGCCATAGTGGACTTAGGCCTTTGTAAGACCTCAATACCGGTACCATACTTATGCCATATCCCCCAAAGTATGATTAAATTTGATGGTTTCACTTTGTGAGTGGTCCATAATACCCTATAATCCTAAAATATTAAATCATTTGTATGCATAAGTGCGCGGAATTTCGATGTATCCTAGGTTCGAGTCCTTGGAGTGCCACATGTATTTGTTGATTTCATTGAGTTTAGAGGTGAAGTTGGTTGGTGGAAAAAAAAATCATAAATCATAATTCTTAAGATGGGATTTGGCGACTTTCAGTTCAATTATTATCATGGCACATAAGCTATTTTGAAATGTGTGCATCCTGTAATTTCGAAGCTAGTTTGTATAACTTTACATTAGTCAAAATTCTGGTCAGGTTAAACTATTTTAAGATAACAATAATCATAATAATATTCATAATCATAATACTAATAATAATAATCATAATTATAATAATAATAATAATAATACTAATAATAATAATAATATACTTTACCTATATTGGCCTAAGAACTTGAACAAATATTTGGTTGAAGTAGACCAGTTTAGTAATGTCTAATGAACTTCAAAATATTCCATAGACTATCATAAGTGGTGGACAGGGTATAGGCAGCAGCTTTATCTAACCAATTTTAAGTATTTCGTACAAATGGCAACACTGATGTTTATTAAGTTATCATGAAACGGATCCTTCCCAAACTGAGATCTGTGGCAGTGGGTGACTGGTGAAAATTAACTAGACTCGGTTCCCTATAGGTAGTCAGAGATTTTTCTTAAGTAATTGTTTAGTTTTAATACACCATATTATCAATATGATCAATGCTCCAACCAGATAATTTTAATCAGCTTTGGAAAAACCACTGGGAATAAAAGGTCCAACACATTACGTAAACTAAACCTCTATCTATGCCAGGCCTTTCGCAAGTTGAAAAAGTCCCGAGGTAGCAAAAATATAACTTAATTTGGCGTAATTTATTTGAAAGAACAAGTTTCCGTATGATCAGGTAAACAAAGTTATTCTCACTTTCACGAGACTCTATAAATCAGTTAAGGACCACAAGGAATCAACGGGGTACACATTATATCTACACCTTTAGAATCCAACAGGTCCTTCCTAAACCGAGTAAAACTGTCTATGGGTACCCATAATAAAGTAAATGATCATAGTGACAGTATAACCAAAAACAAAATTACTGACAGGTATTTACTAAACTCGGGGAATCAAAAGAGCTTAAGATTATCCAAATTAACCCTCAAACTCTGACAGGTTCTTTTTAAAGTTAACTAAAATCGTCTGCAGGTAGCTATGATAAAAAAAAAACATTTGGGTCCTCTGCTTAAATGGGTTATGGAATTGGGTAAAATTATAATAATAATTAATGATTGTTAACCCTCCAGCCCCGGGGGCTATAGCTTGCGACTGTGCTCCGGTACCGGGTGTTTTGACGATCTTTGGCCTATGTTAACTACTCTGTAAGTCAATGAATATGTCATGTAATGTTGTAAATAAAAAAGAATAATGTTCCACAAACCTTCCTCTGTCGAATGGCGTTGAGTAGAGGTCTCTAGCCCCTCTGGTTGCATAATGGTGAGCGCGGGAAGACGAGTGCTTTTCCGCGGCAAATTCTTCCCGCGTTCGGACGCGTCGCCTCGGCCATGGCTACGACGCACCTAGCCGCTCGCCGCGCCAAAGTATTTATCTCCCTTAGACGATTTTAGTGTTTGATATTGAGAATGTGATGTTTATTTGATATTTTCTAGTTATTTTGAGGCCAATTATATAAAATATGTTTATTAGGGTATCACTGTCACTGATATTGCTAATTTTCACTCGATACCGTACATTTTATTAGTAATTGAGGTAGCTTATTGTTGTATTAGGCACTGATTATTCGTTATCACAGGTGTTTATTATACTTTGGCCATCAAATATTAGGTCTTGTGTCACTTTCACTTTGACAAATATGCTTTAGAGTGTCACTGTCACTGATAATGCTCATTTTCACTCGATACCGTACATTTTATTAGTAATTGAGGTAGGTTATTGTTGTATTAGGCACTGATTATTCGTTATCACAGGTGTTTATTATAGTTTGGCCATCAAATATTAGGTCTTGTGTCACTTTCACTTTGACAAATATGCTTTAGAGAGTGTCACTGTCACTGATAATGCTCATTTTCACTCGATACCGTACATTTTATTAGTAATTGAGGTAGGTTATTGTTGTATTAGGCACTGATTATTCGTTATCACAGGTGTTTATTATAGTTTGGCCATCAAATATTAGGTCTTGTGTCACTTTCACTTTGACAAATATGCTTTAGAGAGTGTCACTGTCACTGATAATGCTCATTTTCACTCGATACCGTACATTTTATTAGTAATTGAGGTAGGTTATTGTTGTATTAGGCACTGATTATTCGTTATCACAGGTGTTTATTATACTTTGGCCATCAAATATTAGGTCTTGTGTCACTTTCACTTAGTTATATGATTTGTAAACGATTTATATACAATTTATTGTGTCTTTTTTCACTGATTTCTATATTTCTATAGGTTCTAATCATATGAATGTCACTTGGTATATACATATGTGTCACTTTCACATATTATTATGGTGTAATTGTATTTATATCAATGTTCTCATAATACATGACTTTTGTATTACAATACATTGGTTTTCTTCCACTTTTTGCCTATATATAATTATAGTGTACATATTGTCATTTTATTTGGCAATTTCAGTATGATTATTAGAACTCCAGCTTGGAGTGGTAATCAAAGAAGCAATCTACAGCACAGAGTGCCACCTTGCACTCCACACACTCCAGGGTTGACTTTTTACCTGACCTCGGCTTCACCCTGCTGTTGTAGCAGACATGGCACCGCTTCTGCTGTGTTCTTCCGGATTCATTCTGAGGCAGGGAACCAAGCCTGTGCCTAGTCAAGTATTGAGCAGACTGCAAGCGGTCAATAACGGCGGGCCCAGGATGTGCCACTGCCCTCTGTGGCATAGCATACTTCTCCAGGAGCTCCGTCAACACCTGCTTTTGGAACCTCCGCAGGCTATTGAACTTCATGGGTGTGTTCACATTCCGAAGCTTGTATATGTTGTAGGCATTCAGAACTGACATGTCCACCATATGCAGAAAGAACTTTTTGTACCATCTGCACGAGGTACGCAGGCAGTCAATGAAGCCTATCTGCATGTCGGACTTGTCCACCAGCCTCATGTTGATGTTGTAGTCCAGGACAGCATCGGGCTTGGTCACCCTGGCCTGGGTGCGGCGATCCACCTTGCCAGTCTCCACCATTTCCCCCTTGTGGATGGTGGTCAGGAGGTTGACCTTCCGCTGGTCGTGCCAGTGGATAGCCAGAATGGGCCCCGACTTCTTCTTGAACACATCACCTTTTTTGGTCTTTGGAGGGAAAGGTGGCATGCCCTTCCTTTTCCCTCGTACTGTGCCTACAGTCCCCGTCTTGCGCTCATGCAGGTACTGTGAGAGAGTGGGGGACGTGTAATAATTGTCCGTGTAGAGGACGTGATTCTTATGAAAGTAGCGGTCCATCATGGCTTGCACCACTGCTCCGCCAAAGCCAATGAGGGGGTCCACAAGCAAGTCCCCTTCCTTCCCGCTGTAGACCAGGAAGTCCAGGACATAGCCAGTTTGGCAGTCGCACAGCACAAAGAATTTTATGCCAAAGCGATGTCTTTTTGAGGGGATGTACTGCCGGAAGCTGAGTTTTCCCCGGAACAGCACAAGAGACTCGTCAATGACGACCTTGCGGAAGGGCTTGAAGTAGGAGGTGAAGCGTTCTCGCATCATCTCATACAACGTCCTAATCTTCCACAGCTTGTCTGGGAGGTGGACGTCAAGGTTGGTGACAAGATGGAGCGCTGCGAGGATATCAAGGTACCGGTCGCGAGACATATATTTCCCGAAGGCAGGGGTGGATATCAGATCATTGGTGATCCAATAGTCAGGCAACCTATGCTTCTTGACATGAGGCATTAGCATGGTGAGTGCCAGGAACACCATGAACTCATTATGAGTCACTGGGGTCCACTGCCTCATGTGGCCCTTGGTCACCTTTCCCAAAAAGTGGACCTGGAATTGGTGCTGCTTATTTGTCTCTTTGACAACATAGCCTACCACCTCCTCATCAAAGAAGGCCTCAAACAGTTCGTGTGGTGGAGCATTGGGGCCTGCAGGAAAATTGGGGGTAACGCCTGAACCCTCCAGTACCTCATCAAAAGCTGGCACATCAGGGTTGTATGCATCCTCATCAACTACGTCTTGCCACTGAAAAACGTAGAATGGGTCTTGTCTACGCTGACGAGGAGCTCCAGCTGGTGGCCCAGCACGCCCACGGCCAACTCGGGAGGCGCGCGCCCTAGGGCGGCGAGGGCGGCGGCCAGGGCGGTGGGCAGCACGACGGGCAGCACGACGCCGGGCCAAGCGGATGGGTCGAGGGTCGTCGATGTCCATATAGTCATCGTCAGAGTGGTCATCTTGCCCTGACGGTGGACCTATGTAATCATGGCCAGAGTCTTCAGAGAGGTGCCCTTCATCATCAGTGGCCCCCACATAATCTGGCGGGGAACCAGTGATGCGTGGGCGGCGTGCGGGTGGGCGAGGTGGGGAAGGAGTGGCAGGTGAGGCTGTGTCCCCCCGAGGTCCCGGGCTCCTTGGCCTGCGACGAGTGACAGAAAGCAATGTTTCACTGTCACTAGGGCCAGGTATTGGTGATGCGAGCTCAAAGACTTCTTCAGGAAGACATGTTGAAGGCGGGAGAGGTGGGGAGGACCGTGGGGAAAGTTGCAGGGACGTATGGCTGGGGCCGGCCGGGGTGGACGCCGCGGGAGCCTCGAACAAAACTCTCTTACTTTTCTTAATTTTCTTGGTATATTTCCTACCTTTCCCCTTTTCGGCAGCAGTATGTCTCCTGTCGGGGGACCTAGGAGGCAAATAGGCCGAAAGTGTGGGGTCCTCAACCCTTGGCAATGGTGGGGGTGGTGGGGAAGAATGCGGGGCATCCGGGTCATCTTGGGTGGCGTGGGTAGATAAGGGAGACAATGGCGGACGAGAAGGGTCACCACGCTGACCCTCACTCACAGCCTCATCCTCACCAAGTAGTTTTGCTTGTTCCCTAGCTGCCGCGGCCGCCTTCTCAAGTATTTTCTGCTTATACAAATGTAGCTTGAAAGGCGATTTACCAGGGGAAGGGCTTGGCGTCGTGTCACTTAAGCGAAATTTGGTGAGTGACCTTGAACTCTCCCACTCGCTCACTCTCTCAAGTTCACTGTCTTTAGGTAAACCAGCTTCCTCAACAACTGGTACATCACCTTCATCACTCTCATCACTGTCATGTTCTCTCGCAAATCCCAGGAATTGCTCTTCTTTATCACTCTCATGGCCATAATCACTCGACTTATAATTACTGGAGTCGTCACTGACTTCATCATCAACATTATGCTTGGCATCAGCTCGCTCATAAAGTCTCAATGTCGTCTCAATACCTCCGGGAGATAACACATTTAGGCGATGGCGTCGGGGTAAGGCGCGACGAACAAGCAAGGGCGTCGTAGGAAGCACGGTATCGGACACAGCGGAATCACTATTTGGCGTACTGTCCATGATGGCGTCGGGGTAGATACTGTTGCTGTGGCGGAGTTTACGCCTGGTGGCGCCACCTACCGTCCCACGATACCGAAAATGTACGCGCGGCATTCGAAAGCACGCATGCAAGCAATGGGCGTTCAAGAGCCCTTCCGGGTTGCGCGGGCCGAGGTTGTTATGGGCGTTCAAGAGCCCATCCGGGTTGGAGGGGTTAAGACTATTACTGAATTCCAGTTTTCCACGTCTGAATCAATAGTCCTCACATTACGTAGCTCTTCAAAGATCCTGATAAGTTATGTCTGTTAAAGTAACCTTGAGGAATATTTGCCTTGGCCATCTTGTAGTGGGAGTTTCCCAGGAGGGGTCTTGAGTATATCAAAATAGGTTTGATTGACTAAACTATAAACCAAATATAATACAGTAGTTGTATATAGATCGACCTTCCCTTGATAATTAGATATAAATAAATTTAAGTAACACCCCGTTTTAACATTAATCAACTACAAACCCCAATGCACTTGAATACACTAATGAAAGTATATGGTCCTCACAGGATTCCAACTCGGTATCTTTCTATCCTTAGATGAATTTAGCAATATCAATATGCTTCTAAAAAGTATAATTTTTCTCAAGACAAAAATATTATTCTGTTGCATATGTTCTATAAATTCATACAGTTTTATTATAATATAAGAGTTGTCAAATGTACGAATATTCCTTTAGTTGGATATATTAAAAATGCTGCTAGTTAGTCGAAACCAAAATAGTTCGCCCAAAATCCTGCTCAAATACAGTGTAATTGTAAGTTATATAAATTTGTCTTTGACAGTTCTCAATTGCTTCCAATAACCTGTGCCTAGAAAGATTTGTTTAAAGTCCTTTAAGTGTCGGCGAACTATTTATATTGACTGTACCCTTGTTAATATTAATATGTAGTCACTTTAGTTTTTAAGTAAATACAGTAAGTTTTATATAAGTTATGGAAAACACTGGAGACTAAGACAAATATAATTATTTGAATCTACTATATAACTGCATTCACTTGTATCAATGTGACCAATATAACACACTAAATGTTGGTTTACCCTGCTGAGATAGTTATAAATGCCACTGTAGATGAAGATTATCATAGACCAGCTTTAAGTAAATTCGAAATCGGTTTAACCTTGTGTCCAAAGTAACCCCAGATAAACATATAACTAGCAAATAATTTGAAAATACTAAAGAACCATAATATAGACCTCTACTGTAATATGTAAAACAGGCTGCTCATAATGTCAGATACTGTCCCAATTTTTACTGATGACTACGAACAGGGCATCTATTACAAAATTGTTACAAGGTCCATCCAAAGTTTGATTTGTTAATGTTAATCCTAGGTGGACTCTGTAAGCTTTTAGATAGTTTTTTTAATGAGCACTTATGCCTCGTTTTAAGCAGTTATCCCCATGATCCGAACAATACATCTTCAATTATCAGTCCCTCCATGGCTAAGTACTTCTAATTTATTTGTATTAGTTATAGAATTACTTAACGTCAAGCCTACATGCCTAGTGATAAATATTCAAAAGCGTAAATCGTTGTACTGTAAATCGGATTATCTCCTTATGACTACTTTAAAGGTATTCAAGCCTATTCGTACAACGGATATAACTTTAGAATTAGGGCTCCTGTCTTTAGAATAATAGCAGTCCTAATGCTTTACTTACAAGGTCAATTTGTTTAGGTAAATATTGATAACCGATATTAAAGTCTTTGATAAATTTGTTCTACAGCTGGCATTGTTTGTAGCGTGATAATTTGTTTCAGTAACAGCTTTCTTGCTACGAGAAAGTGTTGCATAATCCTTTTAAGTGTTTTTAATCCTAACCATTATTCTCCAGTGTTTGCCCAACTCTTGAATAATATCAGTAATTTCTTGGTAAAAATGTGAATATACGATCTAATTTAACTAGTTATAAATAATTTCATTGGTTAAAGAATAAAATTTCAATTTAATTAGCTGTTAATATATTTAATAACTTTCATATTTCCAATAATACAGATCTATACTGTAAATGTAAAGTAAAATTATAATTAAGTTGATGCAGGTGATTTGGAATATATCAAGGAGTGAATGAAGTGTGGCGGCCTACTTTGTTGAGCACACAGTTATCTATCTCAATCTAATTTATTTCCTTTTCTATAGGGGCCGCTTGTTCCCCTTGACTTATTAATTAAGTTAGGTAGACTGACTGACTGGCCTGTTTTTCCCTGTGGGGAGATTGTAGGCACCAATCGATCAGGGCTAGACCCAGGTGAGGTTATAGGCATGTGATAAAGAGTCGCTGGAACTCCTGTTTCATTTGCTTAGCCTCTCTTACTGATTTTCTTTGTGCCTCATTTACACTGAGAGCAATCCAGCTAGCTCTCTCAAACACCTCCTCCTCCTATCCACTTCACTACACTAAACATGCACACCACACTTCATTCCTCCACACCAAAATTAAAAAAAAAAAAATATGAATTGTAGCCCAGCCTCGGAGTCCCCAGGGGGGGGGACCATAAATGCCCCCTCACCCGACCGACCATCCCCTGACGACCCCACACAATTACCTGGACCTCGGCCTGTTACTCTTTCTATTAATTTCTGCAACATTCGCGGACTTTCCTCAAACTTTCACTCTGTTGAGCACCATCTCTCCTCCTACAAACCTGATCTTCTCTTCCTCACCGAAACTCAGGTGTCTGTAGCAACTTCCAGCAACCCCTTCTCTGTATCCTCCTACTTTCTCTATCCTAGTTTCAAAGCCAAAGGCGGATGTTGTGCATATGTGCACAACAAACTCACTTGCTCTCGTGTTCCCGATTTCGACTCCTCTGAATTCTCAACTTTATGGCTCAAACTTTCCTGTCATTCTCTTACTAAATATTTCTGTGCTGTCTATCTTTCCCCTAACTCTACCAACTTTCCGAAATTCTTTGACTATCTAAACTCTACAGTGGAACACATTCTATCCATTTCTCCTTTCTCAGAAATCTCCATCTTAGGAGATTTCAACGTTCACCACCACCATTGGCTCTCCTCTCACACTACTGATCCACCTGGTGAACAAGCCTACGTCTTTTCTATCCTAAATGACCTAGAGCAGTTAGTTCAGCAACCCATCCGTATCCCGGATCGCATCGGAGATCGGCCCAACATTCTTGACTTGTTTCTAACTTCTAACCCTTCTTCTTATACTGTCGATCTTTTCTCTCCTCTGGGCTCCTCCGACCATAAACTTATCTCTGTCACCTGTCCTATCTCTCCAGTACAGCCACCCGATCCTCCTAGCCGGCGGCGCTTGTGGCACTTTGGCGCTGCCGACTGGGAGGCTCTTCGGCAGTACTTCTTTGATTTCCCATGGAATGATTTCTGCTTCCATGGCCGAGGACCCTCGGAGAGTGCTGAACGCATTACCGAGGTAATCCTGTCGGGCATGGAAGCATACATTCCATTCTCTTTCTCTCAGACTAATGCTAACAAATCTTGGTTTACTCACGCCTGTTCTACTGCTGTCCGCAATAAGGAGGAAGCATTCAAACGGTACCGACGCCTTAAAACTCAAGACTCTCATTCTTCATATGTTTCTGCCCGGAATCAAGCCAAATCTGTTCTTCGATTTGCCAAACACTCTTTCATCAATAATAAATGCACTGAACTATCCAACTCTAGCTCTTCCCAAGCTTTCTGGCATCTAGCCAAAAACCTCTCCAACAATTTCTCTTCCTCGTCTATCCCTCCCCTTTCCCACTCTGATGGCAGAACCATCATTTCTTCCTCTGACAAAGCTAAACTCTTCGCTCAAACTTTTGCTAGAAACTCCACCTTGGATGATTCCGGTGCTATTCCTCCCTCTCCGCCCTCCTCTCTCTTACTTATGCCTAATATCCTAATCTCTTCTAAAGATGTACTTTCTACCCTCTCTGGGCTTAACACTAATAAGGCGTACGGTCCGGACGGTGTTCCTCCTGTTGTTCTCAAAAACTGTGCTTCCGTGCTGACTCCCTGCCTAGGCAAACTCTTTCGTCTCTGTCTATCCTCTAACGTCTTCCCTTCATGCTGGAAGTTTGCTCACATTCAACCTGTCCCAAAGAAGGGTGACCGCTCTCAACCCTCCAACTATCGTCCAATTGCTCTTATCTCTTGTCTTTCTAAAGTTTTTGACACTATTCTTGCTTCCAAATTTCTTAAGCATTTCTCTTCTCATAATCTGCTCTCAGATCGCCAGTATGGCTTCCTTAAGGGTCGCTCTACTGGTGATCTTCTTTCATATCTTACTAACTCTTGGTCATCCTCCTTTCGGGACTTCGGTGAGACTTTTTCTATTGCACTAGACATATCGAAAGCCTTCGATAGAGTCTGGCATAAATCTTTAATTTCTAAACTACCCTCCTTCGGTTTCTATCCCTCCATCTGTGCCTTTGTCTCTAATTTCCTTTCCGGCCGTTCCATAGCCGCGGTTGTGGACGGCCATTGTTCACTTCCTCACCCTATAAACTCCGGTGTTCCTCAGGGCTCTGTCCTATCTCCTATTCTCTTTCTAATTTTTATAAATGATCTCCTTAACTGTACCTTAATTCCCATCCATTCATACGCAGACGACTCAACCTTACACTACTCCATTAGTTTTTCAGAACGCCCCAGCCAGCAATCCCTCAACGACAAACGTAATGAAGCCATAGAACTCTTAAATTCTGATCTAAATACTATTTCCAACTGGGGCAGAGAAAACCTTGTTAACTTTAATGCTTCCAAAACCCAATTTCTCCATCTATCTACCCGTCAGGATCTCCCAGCGGACTATCCCTTATTCTTCAACAATACAAAAATCAACCCTTCATCTTCTCTCAATATTCTTGGTGTCTCTTTTTCTTCTGCTCTCATTTGGAAGGACCATATTACCAGTCTTGCTAAGGCAGCCTCCCAGAAGCTGGGTGTGCTCAACCGCCTTAGGGGGTTCTTTTCCCCTGCACAGCTTCTTGCTCTGTACAGGGGCATAGTGCGCCCTTGTATTGAGTATTGTTCACATGTGTGGGGAGGTTCCTCTCACACCGCTCTCCTAGACAAAGTTGAAAGGAAGGCCTTTCCTATCATTAACTCCCGTCCACTCACCAACTCTCTGCAATCTCTCTCTCTCCGCCGCAATGTTGCATCTCTCTCGCTATTCTATCGCTACTATAATAATCAGTGTTCCTCAGAGCTATCCCAGTGCATACCACCTCCTTTACGTAGGGCACGTGGTACCCGTCTTGCAACTCAATCCCACCCCTACTCTGTGCAACTCTCCAACCCAAGAGTGAAACGTTACTCTCAAACTTTTTTCTACTCAACAGCTGAGCTCTGGAACTCTCTCCCAGAATCAGTCTTTCCCTCTTCCTATGACTTAAATTGCTTCAAACTCCGTGTGTCCAGGCATTTTGGCTCGAATGTCCCTTGATTTTGGCCCTGTCACTCTTTCAACTATGGGGGAGGCACTCGCTATAGGCAGTTATGCTTTTTGCCTCCCTCAATCACATAGACAAAAAAAAAAAAAAATACAACAATATAGTTTTGCTCACCGAATCGTCGCTGTTCGCTGCAATGGTGCCTCTCTCGACTCCTCATGATGCTTTATCTCGCTCCACTGTTGTCTCTCAATCAATCCCCACTGTTGAAGGGTCCATTGATGCTGTGGCAGTCGTTGATGTGTGTCCAATAATCGCTTTGCTCTCGGCTGTCCATATCTCGTTTGAATCCCACCTTTCAACCTGAATAAAGTCATATTCAATAACTATACTCATCACCATCCACCAATTTATGCTCACACTTAACTACCTACCAACTCAAATGGAATACCTACAACTTCATACTGAATACTCCAGCTCACTCAATATCTCTCCATATACAATATATTCAACACATAAACATCTTCATAAAGACAGATAATATACCAAACAAATCTTAGTCAAAACAGATCAATTTATTTGACCAACCATAGCAAGCAAGCTCCTACCTCATTGTTAATTCTTGTCTGTTGTCGATGTACTCGGTCTGCTGTCACCCGTTCTGCTGTGTTGTCACCCGTTCTGCTGTCTGTTGTCACCCGTTCTGCTGTCGTTGGCCCGTTCTGCTGTGCCTAGCCTTTTCTGCTGTCTGCTGCATCTGCTTTACTCCTACCGTTTGTCCTTCTTGATACTGTCTGCTCATATCCCATACTTGACACCGACGACTTCTTGGCTGCTTCCTGACAATAAAATGTACATTAAAAATATATTCCTGACTTTTCTTGTGTGTGTTTGGGGGCGTGTTGCAGGGAGGATATTGATGTACCAGGGAAGGAAGGAGGACAGAATAGATTTAGCCAGAATACAGAATAGAACTAGTGTGCACAATAGAACAGAATAGAACAGACTAGGGCTGAAGGGAAGGTCTATCTCGGATGGGGATAGGATGAACTACCAGGGAAGGGAAGGAAAAACTCGTAGCGGGTGTGGGATGGTTATATAGGAGACTGAACGAAAAATATTAATACATAAGAAAGAACTAGAACTCCCCCTCCCCAGGACCCCCATCCTACCCCTGGTACCCCCCACCCAACCCCTGGGTCTCCCTCAAGACCCTCCCCCCCCCTCAGGACCCCCCATCTACCCCCTCAGGACCCCCCTCTACCCCCTCAGGACCCCCCTCCACCCCCTCAGGACACTCCCCCCCCTCAGGACCCCCCCCCCCCCTCTACCCCCTCATGACCCTCTACCCCCCGACCCCCTCCTTGAAACTCCTGTATTTCTGGTGCCTCAATATTTTCATCTTTTTACAGATATGACGTGTTGCTGTGACCAGACTAAGGACCCTGGACCAATGGACAACACTACCTATTTGTTAAAAAAACAAAAAACAAAAACAAATATTTGAGTCTTGACTATTGATTCCAACCTGTTGATGTAATCCAATATTCTATATCAATCTTATATATTTCTGATAGTTACTGTATTCATATTAACTTTGAATGCAAAAAATTGAACGAATTATTGTAATCCAATATCGCAGAAATATCAATCTTAATTTTTGGAATGAATAGCAAAATTAGTTTTAATAATTACTACACGCCAATACCCTCTATAAATTTAAAGAAAACTTTACAAATTATTATAAATACGAATTTGAAATATTGGAATACATTGCCAGATAATAGAAACGGTAAGTTCACGAAACGAACTACACAATAAAATGTCTGGGTGAGGATGAGGAGGGATGACTTTCAATACCTAATATATCTAGATTCTTGGGGAGATAGGTAGGAAAAGCTATATGGGTTTGGGATCAGCAGGCAAATAGCAATAGTTACATGGGATAGATCATGATAGTTACATTGGTAGATATACACCTGTTACATGGGAAGAATAGATCAGTAGAGATATAGTTCTGGAATATATAGCTTAGTGACCCCAGCAATTACATATATACAATGTTTACATTTAGATTACATAACTCATCCTAATAATAATACTTAAATATATACATTACCTGAAATAATATGAACAGTTCTATGGGATACGGCCAGTAAAAACGATTAGATGGGGATAAGAGAGATTGAATCCTAACTTGCACATAGCTCCAGTCACATGATAACTTTAGGATTGAAATTAACTTTGGCATAGGCAATCCTTTGATAGACTCCCACATGTCATATCGAGAACACCGAACACTACCAACACAACGAATTACTGCCAAAACACACCCAATGTAACTGCCAACACATCAAATATCACTACCAACACCTCGTGTAACACTACCAATTAAACAAATGTCACTGCCAACACATATGCTTATTTATTGTACATTGCTCCAGTTGCATTATACCTTCAATGATTAAATTAAAACCACGTAATCACCAAGACCACTGAATCCTGCCAACACACTAAATCACACTGCCAACATTTAGGTTCAATGATTGCACTCTTATCCTTGCCAACAATCCACACTACTTTGCCAACAGTCGTACACACATTTAATCGGCATATCACTACCTTCCCCTAATTTGACCGTACACTGTTAACACCTAATCATACACACTTAATCAGTCCCGTAATGAATATATCCTTCCCCTACTTTGATCACGTACTCTGCCAACATCCACAAATTCCATCACACTTCCCATACACAATGCCAATTGACTTATCATTTTACCAACATCCCTACTTAGTACTACACATTCTCATACACAACAGGGAAACTAATTCTAAAAACGAACGTCTCTCCAAAAGCTGCACACTAGTTTCGGAAGTATTAAACACTACTTCATAAACAAAATAGGTTAGAGTTGAGCTATAAACTAGATAGTTAACACAGGCTTACCTCAGTACTGACTGGAGGGAGAGGGAAATAATCCAGGTGTAGACTACTACTTGCTAACTTAGCTGATGAACTAGATTAAACCTGATAAGTAATTATTAAAAGGACAGTACACTTAAGAACATTGAAAATATTATAAAAGTATTCCTTAAAATCTTGGCTATTGAAAAATTAAACGGAAATCATTGATTAAGAATGATCAAAAATGCCAAATTACATTGCCAATGAAAAATAGGCTTAAAATCCAAAATAAAGCTATGAAAAATTGCCGAAAGCCCAATGGTTATTGCAAAATGAATAGACTATACAGATGTACTTAAAGAAAATTACTGTTCATATAAATATTGGTCAAATAATGTAGTGAACCAAAATTTATACTATGGTCACAAAGCCAAGTTCGGTATAAAGTACTTTAGGTACGTAATATAAACTCAAAACTGTTCATTTATATAAGATATATAAAACCAGAACTTTGTTCATTTGTTATAAGATCTATAAAACCAGTAAGGGTAATACAAAAATAACGAAGTATTAAAAGTATATGATTTGTGTAAGATCATATAAAAATGTATGTCCGACTCTGATCAAGAAAATACTAAGTCTATATATTCTTTTTAATATCCATTATATCTTTGTTTCTCCTGTTATTTAAAGTTTATATACTGTATGTACAGTGTTTTGTAAGATATTATACAAATGTATGTCTGACTGATCAATAAAATACTAAGTCGATATATTCTTTTTAATATCCATTATAATTTGTTTGTTATTACAAGTTTATATAGTCCGTTTTCAAGTATAGTTTTTTTTAAAGTTAATTATCTTGGTTCTCTTCATATTACTATTACTTTAAGTTATTCAAGTAAAGTTTTTCTAAGTTAATTGTTTTATTTTCTAAGTTCTTTTCATATTCAGTATATTTTCTAAGTCCATATATTGGAACTAAATTTATAATTGAGAACTATTTTTTTCTAAGTTCTCTTTTCATATTCAGTATATTTTCTGTTCTCTTATATGTGTATAGTTTCATATTTTTTATTTTTTTTTCCTAAGTCCATATATTGGAATTTTATTTATAATTGAGAACTAGAGTTTTTCTAAGTTAATTGTTTTATTTTCTAAGTTCTCATTTATTTATGTTTTCTAAGTCCATATATTGGAACTTTATTTATAATTGAGAACAATTTTTCTAAGTTTTTATCAGTTATAAAAGTCATAGCTTATAATATAGTGATCAATAAAAGATAGAAGTTCGTTTATTTTGTTTTATTAAGCAAAGTTCGCGTGACAAAGATGATATATAACAATATTATATCAAGTTAAGTTAATAGCAAATACAGAGTTATGAATTCAAGTGATAGAATATATCATAAGTTACATTTAAGACAATCAATATTGAAACTAAAGCAAATCAAAACATTGAAGCTGAAGGAGGGAACCAACTCGGGGAAGAAGGGGGGAGGGGGGGACATCATCAAAGCAACAAAACTGTGAAGTAATGAGAAAAATAGCAAAGATTAGAGTAAAGGTAATAAGACCTATCTCATCTGAAAGGGAAAAATAGATTAGCCTAACCTAACACACACCATTCATACCATGCAACTACAACTACATACTACGACTACAGACTACGACTACAGACTACGACTACAGACTATGACTACAGACTACGACTACAGACTACAGACTACGACTACAGACTACGACTACAGACTACGACTACGACTACAAACTACGACTACATACTACGACTACAGACTACGACTACATACTACGACTACATACTACGTCTACATACTACGACTACAACCTAACCTAACCTACCCTCCCCTCCTAACCTACCCTACACCACCACGACTACATACTACGACTACAAACTACGACTACAAACTACTACTACAAACAAAACAGGAATATCACTCCCCTTGTATGGTAGTGGCGTGGGCAGTTTCTCGCAGCAACTGGCAGAGTCCACAGGCAGCAACCGGCAGTGTCCACAGGTAGCAGAGTCCACAGGCAGCAATCAGCAGAGTCCACAGGCAGCAACCGGCAGAGTCCACAGGCGGCAGAGTCCACAGGCGGCAGAGTCCACAGGCAGCAACCGGCAGAGTCCACAGGCAGCAACTCCAATCCTGGACACAAGAAATAAAACATTAATTTAGGATCTTTAAATAAATACATAAATAAAACTATATTATTCTGCTTCTACTGTTCACAACAAGTAGGCAAATACTGATTTTTAATGTTTCCAATTTGAGTATTTTAGTTACAAGAGTTAAGCAAGGAAATACGATGTTAATTATCAAACAATTATAAGGAAAGAATGAGCAGCTACTGTATATACTTTCTGATTACTTATTATTATGAACAGTATAGCAACAGGACAATTTAAATATATTATCATATATAAACCCTTTCAAGATTATGACGAACTTCAACAGTATATTCTGGCTATTAATAGACGATTTTGTAAAGATTAGAAGGGTATATGAAAGTAAGAGGGCTAATTGAGATAGTCTTTACGCTTCTGATGCCTACAGATCCTTCCTAAGCTGTATACAATCGCTTAATGATAGCCAGAATAAAGTATCAAAATGTGTCATAATCCTGGAGGAGCTAATAGTATAGTAAGGGCATCAGTAACTTACCCCAAACAGTTGGTAGGTTGTGGTGTGTTGGTAGTTCAGTGATGGTGTTGGTAGCTTCTGTCATAGGCCTTCTCCAAGTCCATAAAGGCAACATACACCTTTTGTTTCTTCTCCAGATATTTCTCCACAACACAATTCAGGGTAAAAATCTGATCTACACATCCTCTTCCCTTCCTAAAACCTCCCTGCTCGTCACCTATCCATTTCTCCGTTCTCACTCTCACTCTCTCAATCACTACCCTACTGTATACCTTCCCTACTACGCTTAGAAGACATATTCCTCGGTGGTTACCACACACTCCTCTTTCCCCTTTGCCCTTATATAGGGGGACTATTATGCCAGTCTTCCAGTCATCGGGTGCACTCCCCTTCTCCCATGCTAGTTTGCACATTTTCCATACCCATTCTATCACTATCTCACCACCATACCTCAACATTTCCCCACACACTCCATCATTCTGTTCCTGGTGCTTTCCTCAACTTCACTCTATTCATGGCTTCCCACACTTCTGACCTCCTGATCCCCACCTCCTCCTCCACTACTTCTCTTCTTCTCCCTCCCATACCATATCCAGCTATGTTTGCTGGCTCTTCATTCCTTACGTTTAGCAACTCACTGAAGTACTCCCTCCATCTTTCGACTCTCTCTTGCTTCTCGGCTAGCATTCTCCCATTCTTATCTTTCACACCCTTACTGCTTCCCCTGCTTCCTTCCCTAACTTTCTTGACTTCTTTCCAGAACAGTTTCTTACTCGCCCTCCATTTTACACTCAGATTCCTTCCAAATTCCTCATCTACTCTTCTCTTACTTTCCTTCACTACTCTCTTCATCACCCTCTTACTCTCCACGTACCTCGCTCGTTTCTGTCTCTCAAAATCTTCATTCCCTCTACTACCCAACCACTCTCTATATGCTTTCTTCTTTTCTTCCACAGCTATTCTTACCTCTTCTGTCCACCATATGCTGTACCTTTCACTCCCCTCCCTCTTCTCCTCACTCCACACACCTCCTCCCATGCTGCACAGATCTAATCCTTAAACACCTTGCTCATCTCCTCCACTGCCTCCATAACTTCTAGGTCGAACCAACCTAGTCGTCTTACCACTGCTCTCCTGTACTCCTCCCTGACTTCCTCCTCCTGCAACTTCTCCACCCTCCTCACCATTCCACCCTCCTCTCGCCTCCCCCCAGCTCTCCTCACCCACTTCTTTTGTATCCTAACCTTAGCTACCACTACATAATGATCAGACGGACCTCCCCCAATCCATCACAGATTTCTTCATTCGTTCATCCACACATACATAATCAATCAATGACTTTCGTTCCACCACTGTCTTATCCTTCATCATCAACATCCGTTTCCACGTGTACCTGTGGATCATTCTGTGTCGGAAGAAGGTGTTGGCTATCCACAGCCTCCTCCCCACACATACGTCCACAAGTGCACTACCATTCCCATTCCCCTCTGATGGTACTCCCCACCCTCCCACCACTCCCTCAACTTTCCTATCACCCACCTTACCATTCATATCCCCAATCAGAAATATTCTTTCGTTCTTGTCAAACTTCTCCAGGCACGCCTCCACATTCATCCAGAACTCCTCTTTCTTTCTTTCAAGTATATCCTCTGTCGGGGCATACACGCATACAATCACCCACGTTTGTATTCCTACTTTCATTCTCACCCACACAATCCTTGAACCCACAAACCCATACTCTCTTACACATTCCTTCCAATTGCTACTTACAAACAAACATGCACCTTCTCTCGGTGTTCCTTCACTCACTCCAGCACACACACCCATTCCACACTCCCACTCTCTCACATCTGAGCCTTTCCATTTGGTCTCTGTCATTCCACATACATCCAGCCTGGCATTTACTAACACTTCCAGAACCTCTCTCTCTTTGTGCCATCATTCATGCCACTAACATTCCACGTAGCCATTCTCAGAATGTCCAAAGGAATGTCCTTAGTCGGTCGTGGTTCGTCAACGTAGGTTCCGTCCGCATCCGAGGCTGTTCGTTCGTTTTTCTTTGCTTAGATATTTTTTCCGGGTGGGGGTCGCAAGCCCACCGACCCAACCTCTTTAGTCGCCTCTTACGACACGCAGAAGGCACGTGGGGCATATTCTATTCCCTAACCCCCAGGGGGGAATCCCGGTGGATCACATGCTTGCTTTCATTAATTTCCTTGGGAGGTGTTTGGTGTTGGAGTGAAATTAATAAATATAGATTAAATAACTGTCTTGATGGTGTAATGGTTAGAGCGTGTGAGTTCTGTATGAGATATCCTAGGTTCGAATCCTGGGAGAATCACATCTATCTTTCTATCTATCTATTGCCTGACGCCATGATCCCCGAAGGTGTGGCCGCGAAGGAACCGCCCCCATGCACCTCTGTCCCCAGTCAGTCGACGCCCCTCCCCACATGCTTTCATTAATTTCATTGGGGGTTATTGGTGTTAAGAACGATGTTAAAAATGAAATGATATCAATGTTTGCGGCTCCAACTTCCTTATAGTTTGGTCACTTTCCTGTCAGCTTTTTACGAGTTCAAATATTTTCTGCTCCTCAGATTGCATTAAGGGGGGTCACCGTTTTTTTGTTTTATTATCTTTCTCTCCTTTTCTCTCGTTCTCTGGCTTGTAACCATTCGGCCCCATTCAGCCAACTGTTTTAAGACTGTTTTTTTTTTTTTTTTTTCTATGTGAATGAGGGAGACAAAAGGCATAACTGCCTGCAGCGAGTGCCTCCCCCAGATTTCAAAGAGTGACAGGGCCGAAATCAAGGGACGTTCGAGCTAAAATGCCTGGACACACGGAGTTTGAAGCAATTTAAGTCATAGGAAGAGGGAAAGACTGATTCTGGGAGAGAGTTCCAGAGCTCAGCAGTTGAATAGAAGAAAGTCTGAGAATAGCGTTTCACTCTTGGGTTGGAGAGTTGCACAGAGTAGGGGTGGGTTTGTGTTGCAAGGCGGGTACTACGTACCCTACGGAGAGGAGGTGCTATACACGGGGAAAGCTCCGAGGAACACTGATTATTGTAGTAGCGATAGAATAGTGAGAGAGATGCAACACTGCGGCGAAGAGAGAGAGATTGCAGAGAATTGGTGAGTGGACGGGAGTTAATGATACGAAAAGCTTTCCTTTCTACTTTATCTAGGAGTGCGGTGTGAGAGGATCCTCCCCACTCATGTGAACAATACTCCATACAAGGACGCACTGTGCCCCTGTACAGAGCAAGTAGCTGCGCAGGGGTAAAGAACCCCTTGAGGCAGTTGAGCACACCCAGCTTCTGGGAGGCTGCCTTAGCGAGACTGGAAATATGGTCTTTCCAAGTGAGAGCAGAAGAAAAGGAGACACCGAGAACATTGAGGGAAGATGAAGGGTTGATTTTTGTATTGTTGAAGAATAAGGGATAGTCATCTGGAGGTTCCTGACGGGTAGTAAGATGAATAAATTGATTTTTGGAAGCATTAAATGTAACAAGGTTTTCTCTACCCCAATTGGAAATAGTAGCTAGATCAGAAGATAAGCATTTTATGGCTTCATTACGTTTACTTTTGAGGGACTGCTGGCCGGGGCATTCTGGAAAACTAATTGAGTGGTGTAAAGAAGAGTCGTCTGCATATGAATGGATGGACTAGATGTACAGTTGAGAAGATCATTTATGAAAATTAGAAAGAGAATAGGAGATAGGACAGAACCCTGAGGAACACCGGAGTTGATAGGATGAGAAATTGAGCGATGGCCGTCCACAACCGCAGCTATGGAACGGCCGGAAAGGAAATTAGAGACAAAGGCACAGATGAGGGACAGAAACCGAAGGAGGGCAGTTTGGAAATTAAAGATTTGTGCCAGACTCTATCGAAGGCCTTCGATATGTCTAGTGCAACAGAAAAAGTCTCACCGAAATCCCGAAAGTTGGATAACCAAGAGTTAGTAAGATATGAAAGAAGATCACCAGTAGAGCGACCCTTAACCCATTGGCTGCGGCTATGTTTGGGCTATTTAGGGCATATTCAGGCACTCCTGAATGATAAATCAAGCATCTGCATTAAATGAACTGTATTCTGCCGAAAACTAGGCGAAAATAGCTTCAAAATGAGACCAGAACGGGCTCCGTACGTGGTCTGGTTCACCCGCAGCGGTGCCAGTAAAACGCGGGAAACCCGCTATTTGGTAGCACTCGCTCACTTGGCTACACTGTTGAGAGAGACAGAGAGAGACCCGCGCGAGACACAGCCTAGCTCAGTGAGCCGCTCGGTGCTCTGAGGAACGGAGGTGGGCCCTCACGCTCCCGCCCACCGACACTCGATTTTTACGGTTTTTACAGGCTTTTAAAGCCTGGACATTGCTGTAACTTGCCAAAACATTCCAGAACATCACCCGCAGCCAAAGGGTTAAGGAAGCCATACTGGCGATCTGAGAGCAGATAATGAAAAGAGAAATGCTTAAGAAATTTGGAAGCAAGAATAGTTTCAAAAACTTTAGAGATACAAGAGATGAGAGCAATTAGACGATAGTTGGAGGGTTGAGAGCGGTCAACCTTCTTTGGGACAGGTTGAATGAGAGCAAACTTCCAGCAAGAAGGAAAGACATTAGAGGAGAGACAGAGCCGAAAGAGTTTGCCTAGGCAGGGGGTCAGGACGGAAGCACAGTTTTTAAGTACAACAGGAGGAACACCGTCCGGACCGTACGCCTTCTTAGTATTAAGCCCAGAGAGGGTAGAAAGTACTAGTCCACTTGCCAGCCTATAGAGCCCTATTGTGAACCCGGAAATGTTGAGTACCCCAAAGTATTAAGTTAGAAATGTACAGTATGGGTCCCCAGCACTTAGAAACTGCCGGATGCTAACTTGCATATGTTGGGCAATTAGCAAAATTAGCATTAACCCTCGCAAACATAGGCCTGGGACACTGAAATTTCTGTTTCGCTCTATTGCTCCGTTTGAATGCTTCGTGTGAGCAAACTATTTGAAGGTTCTGTATGAAATGTAGCATAATCGCTTGTATTGACAATATTTCATGTATGTATGTCGGCATGAGCACACTGTTCTCTTCATCACTTCCTGAGAGATTTCATTCGCCCATCTCAAATAAGGTGGTGACAATGAAATTCAACAACAAAAGAGTGAAGGTCAATGAGAAGATCATATGTGACCTTGAGGCATTGTTTGCTCGGCTGCTGGTGGTGGGGAGCAAGAGAAGAATGGAGCTCTCTGCCCTCTTTGACTACGAGCTCGGCCCGGTCCCTGCATCCATCATCGATGAGTATGGATGCCTCAGGAAGGGTAACAAGTCTGTGATCGTCCAGCGTCTTGGAATCCTTGTCCCCAATCCCCACCCACCACATGTTGTACTCGTTGATGCATCGCAGCTCATCTACCACGTGGTGTGGCCATCGTCAGACACTGTGGCTGACCTCGCAGCCAGCATGGGGCGCCGGCTTAATCGCTACGAAACATTTGTCATCTTTGACCGGTATGAGCAAGTCTCTGCCAAAGACTACGAGAGGCAGAGAAGAGCCGGGGAGAGCTCAACAGAGTACCGACTCTCAATGTCAACCCCTCTACCTAGCCGCGACAAAGTGATGAAGAACAAGACAAACAAACGGAGACACGGGTGAGCTCCTGTGCACACACAGCATAGGAGATCACATCAAGATGGTCAGCAAAGCAGACAGTATTGTCACTCATGACGAGGCTGACGTCTCCCTCATCTCATACATGTTGGATGCAGCCAGTCGCGGAGCTACAACTGTCCGCATTCTCAGCGACGACACTGATGTTTTCGTACTCATGGTCTATTGGTGCTGGAAGGTGGGTATCACATGTCACCTGCAGATGGAGAGATGGGATGGCACTATTCTCAACATCAATTTGACAGTAGAGAATCTCGGTGAGCAGTGTCACTCCATCCTGGCTATGCATGCTCTCTCCGGATGTGACACCACCTCCTATCCCGCCGGGAAAGGGAAGGTGTCCGCACTCAAGGCCATGAGAGTAGTACCTGGTGACCTGCTTCATTTCATCAGAGAGGAGGGAGCTACTGATCTACAGATTAAAAAGGCAGTGAGTGGTTTCTTCCTTGCTCTGTACAACCAGAGGGAGTCGGCATCTCTGAACGTCGCCAGATATGACATCTACCGAAAGCGCAAAATCCCCCCAGCACTGAAGACACTGCCTCCTACAGAGCGCAACGCTCTCCTCCATGGACGGCGTGCCCATCTACAGGTGCTGCTTTGGAAAGCAGCAGACTGCCCTGACCCACCAGCTGTGGACATCACAGAGTTTGGATGGAATAAGAAGGAAGGCAGGAAGGAGGGAGAGGAAGTCATCATGCCCATCCTGGATGCAAGCCCCGTTGCTCCTCCTGCCATGTTGGAAGTGATTAGCTGTAGCTGCAAAGCTGGTTTAAAACCCTGTTTAACAGCAAAATGCAGCTGCGTAGCTGCAGGCCTGGCCTGTACCAGCTACTGCTTCTGCAAAGGCTATGATAGTACATGTTGCAACTCACTCACACACTCACAGCAAGAAGAGCAATATGACTAGAATGTAGAGTCAGGAGAAGAAGATGAAGACGATGAGGATATGCTTTATAACAGTGCAGAGTAGTAGAAGTGCAAGACACTCTTTCTTGATGGAAGTTTTATGTTGTGTAACTAGTGCACATATTTTTCAGCTCTGATAATTTTGGGTATACTTGTGTTTTAATTTTGAGGATATTTTATACCCATAGTCATATTATTCTAGTTTGGTATGGTACTTGCCTTTGTTACTTCTACTACCTGTGAATAAAAGTGTGCATGTTCTGCACATTTGGATAATTGTGTTCATAAATATCTTACAATTTATAACCAAGATGAAGTTATTTCAATTATTTCAAATACATAAGTTATGATGTTTGGATAAGTGTGTTCATAAATATAGTAAAATTTAAAGCCGAGTTGAAATTATTTCAATTATTTCAAATACATAAGTCATCTGTCCAATCCAATCAATTCAGCGTCCTCTAAAACTTCTAAGTTGACTGAAACTTCATCAAAATTGACCCACTGGGCGTTGAAAAATGGTCACTTAGGCGATTATGCTAATTAATGCTAATTTCGCTAATTTTGCTAATTGCCCAACCTATGCAAGTTAGCATCCTGCAGTTTCTAAGTGCTGGGGACCATACTGTACATTTCTAACTTAAAACTTTGGGGTACTCAACATTTCCGGATTCACATTGCTGGCAAGTAGACTATACATCTTTAGAAGAGATTAGTATATTAGGCATAAGTAGGAGAGGGAGGAATAGTACCGGAATCATCCCCATCCAGGTGTCGATTGCTTCCTGGCTAGCGATAGCGAGCCAGAATTGTATGGAGAAATCCGGCTTCGCCGGAGAATTTTTTGTTATTGTTACGAACGGGGCTACGAATAAAACAAGGGCACTTAATGATTGGACTAGTAATAGGGCACTATGCAACAACGGTACGCTAGATCCAAACCCTCAAACTTATATGCCGGCGAACAAAAACACCTATACCCTCCAGAGTTAATCTGCGACAACGGGGTATCCTTAACTGGGCATAAATGTACTCTACTTCAGGCTAACCCACACTGGTATAGCCTGATAACAAACAAGATGCAAGTTACGTTAAAATGCACAAAAGGGAAGCTATGGAAAGATCAATTAAATCACTGCAAGATTTAATACAATAAAAAGATGCTTCAATACAGTTACTCTAAACAACAATAAACTCTTCACTCCTATCTGAAAGAAAGTGAAGTCTAGTCCTATAGCATAGACCTGGAAACTTCTGAAGAAAGTCTGATGCTCATAAGATGCTCGTATCTTAAATTATATAAAGGCAGGAGGCAGGACACCACACATTGTAGACTGAATACACTAAAAGATTGGACATATAATGTTAACTGACACGAGAATACTATAAATGCGCAACGGTAGTAATGCTCGACACTAAAAGAAGTACTTCCTCATCAACGAAACAGTCTGCTATGGTTGTGCGGCTCAGCAACAACCTAGACTAATAAATGCTGTGAATAATAATGCGTACATATCAAAGATCTTATATTAAATACTAACAAGTGTCTACTCAATTAATAATGTCTAGCTGGGATACTCTAGGTAAGGAACTGGGGTTGAGCAAGACAGGCTCGTAGCCTAGCGATGTCCTTAAGACTGCATCCTTTAAGTTATGTTAATTGACTGGGGTTCTCTCTTGATAGATCCAGATCACAAGTATCTGGTTCTATCCTGGCGACCCTCAAAAGACAAGCAAAGAGGCAGCAAAGTGTGGAACTGGAACAGGCCAAAGCCCTCAGTCAACACAATGCTGCTCTCGCAAAAGACGCAGCCGAAAAGACAACCTAGGCTACCACAGGACCGGTCGAAGTCGTGTAGGTATAAACAAACCATACACACATCGGAGACAATGACTACAGTAACCTTATCCCAGTCTAGCATTAAATAAAAGAGCAGAACACTAAATCAATAATGGAGACACACACAGAGTTCTTAACCTCTACTAACTAAGAACCCTCGAACCTATTCTAAGTACATGTAAATATCTCAGAGGACGGCGCATGCAATACAATGGGCCGGCTATGGAAACCGTATGCAGAACCCAAGGGGATAAGTAATTGAATAAAGTGAGGAGCAATGGAAAAGAAGGTCAGAGAGAGAGACAGTGGTAAAGGGGGTGATCGGGAGAGAGTATGCAAAGGGATGTTAGAAGCATGCACACCAAGCCTGTCCTGAGGAGGGCAGCTCCTCGGGACCCTCACGCAGGAGGTTAGTTACACAGGAGCTCGCAAGGGCGCGATGGTCGGCCAATCACGGGCCGAGACGTCACAAGGCAACAGGCCCCTAGGCCGCGCCAGGAGCCACCAGCCAATCAAAGGCGAGGGAAAGCCCGCGCGGGCGGGAAAACTCCTCCGAGCGAGGTAGCACATACATACACACGCACATATTACCACCACGCTCTCGTCTCTCTCTCTCTCTCTCTCCTTAACTCTACACAATGCATCTTATATTCTACTAATGATATAAAATACTTCCCGTTGTCACAGACGAAAATATAGACCACCACTGGACTGTCTGTGACAATGCGAGTACTATGAAAGAAAGAACAACAATCTCTGATAACTGTAACCTATTTCGATGTCCCTGGCGGACGCTAGTGGCTAACGAGAGGCGATTCTGCCAATGCTGGTAGGCGTCACATTATCGAAAAGTGTACAAATTTAGCTTGCTGTCAAAACAAAAATATATATGTGGTGGATCGCTACCGCTCGCCAGGAAAATATTGACACCTGGATGAGGGTAAACATCTTAAAACAGTAGGCTGAATGGGGCCGAATGGATACAAGCCAAAGAGAGAGGGAGAGAAAGAGAAAAAAGCGAGGTGGGCCCCCTTAACCCTTTCAAGATCCAATTACGAGAGTCGTTAATGTTTTTTGGCTATAATTAGACGATTTTATTCAGCTTAGGAAGGGTCTATGCCTATGGAGGTTATAGGGTTAATTGAGATAGTCTTTACCTTTCTCATTCCCACAGATCCTTCCTAAGCTGTATAAATTCGTCCAATGGTAGCCAGAACAAACTGTCACAATGCGTCATCATCATCAAAGGGTTTATATAAATTAATATATTTAAGGGGGGATGGCCCGGTTTTCTGGCACCCCTTCTCCCTCATGCTCTTAGCCCCCTTAGTTATGAGATATTAGGACGTTTGCCCCATTAGTTTGGTGATTTTATGATCTTTCACCCCATTTTTTTGCCAATATTAAGAACTATCATGCAAATTCGGTGTCAAATTTGTCTTGGCAAGCGATAGCGAGCCTCTAATTTAAGAGGAACTGGCCTTCGGCCGACACACTTTTCTATCGAAAAAATGTATACATTTATCTTGAAGGGGGTGATTTAAGCTTGATGAAGGTCTAGGGAGGAAACTAAAAAATAATAATAGATAAATATATAAGCAAATAAATAAGCCCATCTACCACTAAAATAATAATAGATAAATATATAAGCAAATAAATAAGCCCATCTACCACTAAAATAATAATAGATAAATATATAAGCAAATAAATAAGCCCATCTACCACTAAAATAATAATAGATAAATATATAAGCAAATAAATAAGCCCATCTACCACTAAAATAATAATAGATAAATATATAAGCAAATAAATAAGCCCATCTACCACTAAAATAATAGATAAATATATAAGCAAATAAATAAGCCCATCTACCACTAAAATAATAATAGATAAATATATAAGCAAATAAATAAGCCCATCTCCCACTAAAATTAGTAGGTATGTCAATCTTAGAAAGTTCCTTTCAGACTACCACTAATATATTTCTATCCTATACATAAAACTATCCTTGTGAACATTTCCTGACCCAGAAGGTTACACACACTTCATCCTATTTTCCGGTGTGAGTATCCTAGGTTCGAGTCCTTGGAGTGCCATGTGTATTTGTTGATTTCATTAATTGAGTTTAGAAGTAAAGATGGTTTGTGACAAAAATATGAATTACTTTTTTAGCCGGAGGGAGCGGAGGGTGAGGAGAGAGCCTTTCTACTTCACTGTCCTGTTCTTCTACTATAAACTGTCCCTATCACTAGTAGTATTAAAGCCAGACCACCTATAGTCTATTCGCTGTAAGTGGGAGAAAAATCATGACTTCTAACTTCTGTAACTCAAAAACGACTAGAGTAATCGAGCTAACATTTGTACCGTTTGGGAAGAGTCAGTCAAGGAATATATGTGGAAATGTCCAGCCAATTTGCCCTAGCCCTTTTTGAGTTACAGAGGATAGAGGTCATGATGTCTCGCCTACTGACAGCGAATAGACTATAGTAGTGACGGCAAGGTCTGTGTGGTCTGAGTTTCTGTGTAACTCAGACGTAAACAGGGGGGTGACCTGCTTATTTTCTCTCTCTCTCTCTCTGGGTTGTATCCATTCGGCCCCATTCAGCCTACTGTTTTAAGACGTTTATACCCATCCAGGTGTCGATTTTTTCCTGGCGAGCGGTAGCAAGCCACCATATTTTAAAAACAAAATTTGATAGCAGGCTAAATGTCTCCGGCGAAGCCGGATTTCTCCATACAATGCTGGCTCGCTACCGCTCGCCAGGAAGAAATCGACACCTGGATGGGGATAAACGCCTTAAAACAGTAGGCTGAATGGGGCCGAATGGATACAAGCCAGAGAAAGAGAGAAAAAAGGAAAATAAAAGCATGTTGGTCACCTTAACCCCTTGACGATACAGAGACACTATAGTACAAAGGAGTACAAAGGAAATCAAGCAACAACAGGTCTAGTGACCCTTCTAGGCTGCTTGTCCTCCAAAATACTGAGGATCAAGTGTCCAAACAGTAGTAGGTACAGCAAGGTCTGTGTGGTCCGAGTATCTGTGTAACTCAGACGTAAACACCTGCATGATAAACGGGTCTGAAGGGGGACCACCTCGTTTTTTTTACTCTCTCTTTAGGTTGTATCCATTTACCTTACCTTTGGATGTGTTCGCCGCTCCTCTAGCGGCACCAAGGAGCGCGACGCCCCTCGTTATGGGTGGTGATTTGGTTCAGTAGACTGTTTGAAGCGACAGCTCGCTCCCTTGCGAGGATGGGCTCGTCTGGCACTTTTTGCAGTTCGACATCTAGGGCTCTCTTGAAGTTGTCTAACGAGATGTCCCTCATGTCTCTTACTCGCCGTGGGAGTTTGTTGAAGAGACGTGGGCCTCTGTGTGATAACCAGCCCTCTCGCAGAGAGCCCATAGCACCCCTGTTATTCATCCGGGGGATTTCGCATTCCCAGCCTCTCCTATCACTGAATTTCATGACTATCGGAGTATGTAGGTTTGGTACTAAACCCTCTGCGATTTTCCATGTGTATATTATTAGGTAACGTTCTCTTCTACGTTCCAGTGAGTACAGATTCAGTGCTCTTAAACGCTCCCAATAGTGTAGATGTTTTATCGAACTTATATGCGAAGTGAAATTTCTTTGTACACTCTCTACGTCGATATTTCACCTGCTTTGTATGGGGATGTTAATACGCTACAGTATTCAAGCCGCGGTAGCACTAGAGATTTGAAGAGCGTTATCATAGGCAATTCACCGCGTGTTTTAAAAGTACGCAGAATCCAACCCGTTAGACGTTTCGCAGCCGCCACTTTGACCTGGTTATGTACTTTGAAACCCATATTTTCAGACATTAATACCCCAAGGTCTTTCACACTGTCTTTCCGTTCTATTATGTGGTTAGATTCTGTTAAGTAATTTGTAATTTCTTTAACACCATTATTATCTCTGTACCGTATTAATTGGAATTTTTCCTCATTGAATTGCATGTTGTTTTCCCTGGTCCACTGGAACACTACATTCATGTCTTCCTGCAGTCGGCCCGTGTTTTCTTGTGTGTTTACTATCTTGCTTAATTTTGTGTCATCAGCAAAAGACGACACCGTACTGTGTCTGGTGTTGGTATCTATGTCGCAAATTAGTATGAGGAACAGAAGGGGCGCTAGCACTGTTCCTTGGGGCACTGAGCTTTTGACATCCGAAGGCTCAGAAGTGACTTGGTTTACTGCTACCGATTGTTTTCGGTTTACGAGGAAATTGTATATCCACCGTCCGATTTTCCCAGTTATACCTTTTGCTTTCAGTTTGTGGGCTATTATACCATGGTCACATTTATCAAATGCCTTAGCAAAATCGGTGTAAATGACATCCACGTTTTTCTTTTCTTCTAGCGCTTTAAGAATTTTGTCATAGTGTTCCAAAAGTTGTGAGAGACATGATCTTCCCGCTCTGAACCCATGTTGACCGGTGTTGTGTAGTTCATTTGTCTCCATGAATGTTGAAATTTTGCTTCGCAGGACTCGCTCGAAAACTTTAATGATGTGAGAGGTTAGAGCTACCGGGCGGTAGTTTTTTGGTAGTGCTTTACTCCCTCCTTTATGCAGTGGGGCAATTATTGCGTTTTTCAAGCTATCTGGTATGTCACCAGTGTCTAGACTCCTTCTCCACATTATAGCCAGGGGTTTTGAGAGGTTTTCCTTACATTTTTTCATTAGGATCGAATTCCACGAGTCCGGGCCTGGTGCCGAGTGGGATGCCATTTTAGAAATGGCCTCTTCTATGTCTTTTGGACCGAAATCAATATCCAGCATCTGAGGGGTTTCCGTGGGGGAGGTTTCCATGAAAAATATATTTTGGTCTCTGATGACTTTTGTTTCATCAGGCTCACTGAATGCCATTTCATACTGCCTGCTTAAGAGTTCGCTCATTTCCTTTTTGTCCCCTGTGAAAGAGCCGTCCCCTTTGCTCAGTGGGCCGATGTTTGATGTTGTTTTAGCCTTTTGTTTGGCGTATGAAAAGAAGTATTTGGAATTTTCCTTTATACCTGCAATAGCTTTCCTCTCCTCTTCCATATGTTGTAGTTCATATGATATTCTTAGCCTTTGTTCAATTTCCACAATTTCTCTATCTATTTCGACCTTTTGCCTATCCTGTAGATTTTGATGTGTGCGTCTTTGTGTGAGTAATTTTCTTCTTCTATACAGCCTCCTCCTTTCCCGATCTTGTTTGCTTCTTCGTTTTGTTTGTCTTGCAGGTATATGGTGGCTACAGATTTGGGTCATGGTTTCTGTTATTAAGACTAGACATTCTGCTGGTGTCAGGTTATCCATTAAATCTTCCCAGTCTATTTCCTCCATTTCTTGATTTACCTCTTCCCACCTAATGTTTTTGTTATTGAAGTTAAATTTACTGAAGGGGCCGGTTTTTGTTCTCGATTCTGAGGTTGTCTGTACACTTTCTAAGGTTGTTTAGATCTCAATTCATTTATGATCTGAGTATGTTGTGTCCGATATGTTAATGCTGTGTACTAGAGAGTCGTTGTTAGTGAAGACCAGGTCTAAGATATTGTTTTCCCATGTGGGTTCAGCAATATGTTGGGTAAGACTAAAAAAATTGCAAAGTTCAAAAAGCTCTCTCGTATTAGTATTTGCTTCTCCGGTGTTGTTTGCCACTAACTGGTTTTCTAGTTGTCTCCATTTAATGTTTGGTAGGTTAAAGTCTCCTAGCCATATAATATTTGGTGTTGGGTTCCCCAGGGTTTCCACTTCTGATTTTATTTTGTTGAGCTGGGTTTTTAATTCTTCTCGGGATGCGTCTGGTGGCCTGTATGCAACAATAACTGCTAAATTTAGGGATTCTATTTTAACTCCAAGTATTTCCACCACTTCATTACTGTTATTTAGGAATTCAGTACATATCAGTGAGTCATGGATGTACAAGGCTACACCTCCATGTGATCTATGCATTCTGTCTGCCCTATGTAGGTTGTAACCAGGAATCCATACCTCGCTATCTTCCTGATCTTTAATGTGAGTTTCTGTGAGAGCCGCATAAATAGCGTTTCCTTCTTCTAGCAGGCCCCTAATAAATGGTACTTTGTTCGTGGTTCTATTTTTTAGGCCTTGGATATTTGCAAACAAGATTGGGGAAAGATTGTTTGGAGTACTATGTGTACCTAATAGTCTTCGGGATGTATTGGCCACTCTTGGGAGGCCAGGAGGTGCTCGAGGTGTTCTATGTGCTCTTCCATCTCCCTCAGTCTCTTCATCTTCATCTGCCCTTTCCCTCCTTGCCTTTTTCCTCTGTCTCGTCCTCGCATAGCTAGAGAGTTTTTTGGGCTACCATTCGTGTTAGGTCTAGCATATCTCCAAGTCCCTTTAATATGAAAAGCTGGGCATTTCATATTGTAGCAGGTCTTGTTCTCAAGTGATGTCTTGCAAAGGAATGGGTGGTGGTATTTGCAGGTTTTACCAAATCTACATTTTCCATGACTGGTTATGTTGTTGCAAATTTTGGGATGAGCAAATCTACATGAATTCCCATTATATTCGCCCTTTTGACCAAAGTAGCACCTTCTTTCCAGATAATATCTGCACACTGGTGTAGACAACCCCAGTAGGTGTGGCTGGGGCTGCAAGGGGTTATGTGGTGAGCTAAGTGTGGTTGTGGGTGATAGTGGGCTTGGTGTATGGGTGGGTGAGGCCTGCAGGGGGGTGGAGTTACGGGTCGGTTGTAGGTGGGCAGGTGGCAGTGGTGAGGGGGGAGACGATGTGGAAGGGGAGCCTGATATGGGGGCTTGTTGCATCCTACGTTCATCCTGCAATTGTATTTGATCAACAGCAGTAGGGTGGTCAATGGCCATAGATGGGATTAATGTGGGTGTTTTCTGGGTCTGGGGAGGTGTGGGGAGATGTGCGGCAGGGTTTGTGTATATGTAGGGTGCGAAAGGTTGTTGTTCGGCAGGCGATGTGTGTTGATGTGCAGGAGGCAATGTGGGCATTATCATGGGAAGGTGTGCGAGTGTGGGTTGTGATATTTGTATGGGCCCTGAGGCCCCAATAGTTCCCCATTTTCTGTGAAAGGTAGCTATGTCTTGGCTATATTTCCGTCTATCTTGTACTTCTGTATTTTCTACAGTCTGTATGACTTGCCATGTGATATTGAAACAACTATCGCAGAAATGGAGGTTCTTCCCTCTTGTATTGTACGCCTCATTTATTGGTGTCAATCCTATGCAAATCCAGTGATATGGTTGCTTGCATATCCGACATGCGGTGCCATTATACATGTGTATATTCATCTTACAACTCATACAGTTGTCTCTGGTAAACATTTTGCATGCCATCTATTCCCTCACACCCATTCACAACCCTGCACCCAATGATCGTCAGTGCGAGGCTAGCCGCCTCGCCAGTGACTAACTTCTATTGCCATACTTCCAGATAAATGTGGCAGAGTTAGCAACCCAGTCTCCACCACATCCAGCAAGCCATACAATTAACAACCAACCGATTAAAACCAGCTAGTAAGGCACCTTCGGTTTTGGTATTAAGAACACCCACATCTGTCTCATAAACAGAGGGTTATTACAAACACTTGTGATATGGCAAGCCCCTAGCCACAGCCACCGGACGACCATCCCAGAGAGAGGGCGCGCAGCTACCACTTTTTACCCACCCGAGGAGGGAGACCCCCACCCCTGCGGAGGTATACCTGACCCCTGTTTTGACTTCTGGGTCATTGCCAGGTAGCACAGGAATTCTTCCTATCAATGAACTAACCATGCATGACTAACCCCTTTACTAACCTCTATTAACCCACAATAACCCATTCACCTCTTTTGCATACTCGGATAATCATATTAGCACCTCAGCTATACCATAGAATGAAGACTGAGTAATATAAGAGGGACGCTCCTATCACAGCTGGCCCAGTCCTCCTCGCAAAGTAGATCCAGTCTCCCTCCCCTAAATACTTCCAATATAGCCAAAATAGCACCTCTTACTAAGGCTCAGTTATATCACATTATGAAGGCTCCCTATAGCCATGTGCCACAACAGTACTCACCACCTTACCGAGTCCCCGTATCTATTGAGAGCTCAAATAATTCCATAAGACAGTAATCTTCGTCCTCACCGACAGGCTGCCATTTCCCTTCCAACCTAACCCCCTCACCGACGACCTGGCCCCCCTAAACAAACCTACGTACTCCAACCTTGAGGTACGAGGTCGTACCTAATATAAAGGCGACGGAAGTAAAATACCACAGGAACGCTGTGGTACGAAAAACCTGAGAGCGAAACCTCCAACCCTAACGAGCCACAGGAACGAAAATCCTGAGAGCGAAACTCCCATCCCCAACGAGATCCCAGGCCCCTTTTCCTTTTCCGATTTTGTCTCTCTCTCTCTCTCTCAATTCATTCCACATATTATACGTCTCTCAATCACAGTCTTCTAATATACAAACCACAATACTTTACTCACTGATATTCTTGATGTACCACCTAAGTATGTATAGATCCCAGGCCCCTTTTCCTTTCCCTATTTGGTCTCTCTCCCTCTCTCTCAATTCATTCCACATATTATACGTCTCTCAATCACAGTCTTCTAATATACAAACCACCATACTTTACTCACTGATATTCTTGATGTACCACCTACGTATGTATTTAATTATGTAACCACCATACAGACTATAATACTTTCATTGTGTAGGTTCAAGGCGTTCTAAGACACCTTAACTTCCATTTCACACCAAATCAGATCGTGATTACGTCAGCCCTGTATTTAGTTATATATCAATCATAGCCCCCCCAATTCTAACAATTCTATGTCTCTAACCTCCCGTGGTTTTATCTACTAACTATATATTCTCAACCTTTAACCACGACTCTATACACCCGATAACCCTATGCCAGTTATTGTATTGATTTAGGCCTGTTAATTCGGATAAACTCACTATGACCAATCTGCAGACGATTATCAGGAGAGATGCAGGAAAGCTACCTCGTATCTCCCTTTCCATGACGAGTATAGATATATGTACTCCCGTGCTCAGTCGCCTCCCCTTACTTTGTTCTTCTAGTAACTAAGTGTATATATAATATTAACCGGAGTATGCCACCAGTATTGATACGACATAGCGGCACTGTCCTTGTGTCGTATTGTGCCACGTGCAGACCAACCAGGTGTCATCATCTTATTAGGACGACGGCTATAATGTCGTCATTCATGCATGTATTCAATCCTTAGGTTAATTATCTTTTATCCGCCATTGTGTTCATCTCTTCCATTTACTTTCCCACAATTGTTATACGTCTTCCAATCACCTCCTTCGTATCCACAATCCACATTACTCTATTTTGTTTCGTGACCCTATGCTCAGTGGTACCCTGTTTGGGTCATCCTGTCCACTTATCCTTCACGCCCCTCTGCACACACCACTCTACCTGTTCGATCGTAGGGAAATGCCACCCCTATGTCCAGCGCATTAAGGGTCACTATCCTAGGTCACGAGCGGCGCGGCGCCTAGCCTCAAACCAACCCCTTTACAATTCACAACCCTTTCCCACACCTCGCGTATACACTACCCCTCGTGTCCTACACCTCTACCTACATGATGATGAACATAAATACACCTTAAGTTAATACACTCATGCCCTTTCCCTAGGTTAGGATATTAATATCAACATACCCTAAAATACCTTGTCTTGCCAGACTAAGTTTCTGAAGACCAATCGCCCCATAAATCTATGTATGTTCCTCCCAGGTTAAAACACCCATGCCCTGTCCCTAGGTTGAGCCAATGCCACCCAGTTCAGACAGCCATAAATCTATGTATGTTCTTCCATCCGAGAAGTAATATGTTCACCCCTTAAAATAACTTGTCTTGCCAGACTAAGTTTCTGAAGACCAACCGCCCCCATAAATCTATGTATGTTCTCCCATCCGAGAAATAATATGTTCACCCCTTAAAATACCTTGTCTTGCCAGACTAAGTTTCTGAAGACCAACCGCCCCCATAAATCTATGTATGTTCTTCCATCCGAGAAGTAGTATGTTACAAAACCCCATGTCCTAATTGACAAGAAACTAGGATACCCACGGGTACACCAGTGTATATAGAACCATTACTCCCGTAAGACCTAGACAGCCATGACTGAAGATGTTAGCCACCATGCTATAACTTAATGCTTACCCCAACCAGAGATTGTATAGATAACCTTTTTTTTCCATTGTCTATCATAATACCACAAAACAATAACGAAGGACCCCTACGAACTGCCGCTTTTCTTTGGTCTATATTTCATAGAAAACGCAGTTCCCAGGGACAACTAGATCAGCAAGAAATCGTGTCAAATAATAGTGTCCATAACCCCTCGTATTGACGAGTAATAATACACCATGTTTTTCTCTACTTTTATCCACAGTCAAGCACACACCTACAGTTAACCTCCCCTTCCCCACAGCCCACAGTCCACATGATTCTATCTTTTCCAGACTCATATACCACCCCGTATTTGCTCATCCCCCGGTAGCATTTGGCTAACGTACTTTCACTGTCATTTCCCCCCAAACTCCAATATCAACTGTAGCCTAATGCCACCCCCACGCCCGGAGACCTTAGGGTCAAACTTCCACGTAGCCCTCTGAACTCTCTCCCTCTCATTAACACCCCGCGCTCCTCGACTCTTTTCCGACCTAGCCTCTCCCTCATACCTCTTGAAGATCCTTGATTTTTCCGTTGCTAACACTCTCCAACTTTTATATATATACTCCTATCCAGCCTACCTTCCCTTAGTAGGCCGGAACAACATTAGAACTTTACTAACCCTTTGCATGCCATCTATTCCCTCACAACCCATTCACAACCCTGTACCCAATGTTCGTCAGTGCGAGGCTAGCCGCCTCGCCAGTGACTAACTTCTATTGCCATACTTCCAGATAAATGTGGCAGAGTTAGCAACCCAGTCTCCACCACATCCAGCAAACCATGCAATTAACAACCCAACCGATTAAACCAGCTAGTCAAGGCACCTTCGGTTTTGGTATTACGAACACCCACATCTGTCTCATAAACAGAGGGTTATTACAAACACTTGTGATATGGCAAGCCCCTAGCCACAGCCGCCGGACGACCATCACAGAGAGAGGGCGCGCAACTACCCCTTTTTACCCACCCGAGGAGGGAGACCCCCACCCCTGTTGAGGTATACCTGACCCTTGTTTTGACTTCCGGGTCATTGCCAGGTAGCACAGGAATTCTTCCTATCAATGAACTAACCATGCATGACTAACCCCTTTACTAACCTCTATTAACCCACAATAACCCATTCACCTTTCTTTCATACTCGGATAACTAAATTAGCACCTCAGCTATACCATGGAATGAAGATTGAACAATCTAAGAGAGACGCTCCTATCACAGCTGTCCCAATCCTCCTCGCAAAGTAGATCCAGTCTCTCTCCCCTAAATACTTCCAGTATAGCCAAAATAGTACCTCTTACTAAGGCTCAGTTATATCGCATTATGAAGTCTCCATATAGCCATGTGCCACAACAGTAATCACCACCTTACCTAGTCCCCGTATCTATTGAGAGCTCAAATAATTCCATAAGACTCGAGATCCCTATGGCCTACAGGGTCCAAAACCGAGCCTATAAACCCAGCTCCAGCCCCCAGTAAAATCAGTTGAAAGATAGACACCAACCCAGGTTGGTCACCAGAGTTAACCTCGAGCTCTATCATTGTTGGTTGCTGAGAATTGAGTTCCAGAGCTGGCAGACTCCGTGGCAGATTTGGATAGAAGGACCTGTCCACGTACTTGAGAACTTCCTACATATGGACCACCTGAACGGCCACGGAACCAGTCGTTAGCCCCCAACATCACGGACGCAAGATAACCAGGACCAGACCAATCAAATACTACCCAAGATTCACTCTATCAGTACTACATTGTTACAGTGCTATTTAGAGATTCACTTATTAATATTTCTATGAAGTGGCTATATCTTTGCCCCAGTATAATTCATATATAACCATTGCATTAGGAAGTGCTAAGCGTATCAGTGTTCATTAATTAACAGGCGATATTAACTCTCGTAATTACCCATATACCCAGATATTATTACATAGAAGTGAAACCCTAGTGATATCTGAATGTTCGCCCACTGATTTGCGTTCTATGTATTTCTGATACAAGAATATAAAACTTAGATCAGTACCCCCTGAGGTTACTAGAATTCCCGTGCTCTAAAATACGCGTGTCTAATCTAGTCTGTGAACTACTACTTGTGCACCAGAGCTACCAGTAATAAATCTAACAGTGAATATGAATCTATAAGTAACATTGATGGTCTCCAGTATATAAACCTGTTAAATAAGCCAGTGATCAGAAGATTAATACCTGAATGTTGGAAGTGGGAGACTAGGCTCCATCCAGATCCACTTATGCTAGTGTTGTTCAATTCTATCATATTGTCTTGCACGAGTATTCAGAAGTGGTATATCAATAAACGTGATCGTGTGTTGTTACCGTGTGTTTCTTTTGTGTTCTCTATTCCTCATACCTTGTTTTGTGCCTGCAGCCTTCTATACCCAGTCAGTTAGAACTCACATTACCCAAGTTAATCCTGTAGAAAAGCAGGGCATAACAGTTAGTATAAGAAATACTAGTAAAAAAACTAGTTTGACCTTTGACCTTGCCCTTTAGTTTATTTATCTAAAATTTGGGCAATACAATATCAAGATTACCAGCAACTTGTATAGTGAAAATGAAGACATTTGAATAAAAACTAAAAATAAAGAGTATAAGTTGACCTTTGACCTTGACCTGTGACCTTGACCTTTTTGTAAGAGTATTTTTTATGTTCATTGGCATTACCCAGGAAAATGAAATAAGCTTGACTAATTTCATTAAAACCCATCAGTTAGTTTTATATATATTTATAGAATAGTTGACATTGAACTTTGACCTTCACCTTGACCTTCATTATGTGTCTCAAAATGTGTTATTTTCCTTTTCATTTAAAGTGCAACTATTTCACAAACTTGTGTGAAGTTTGCATGAAAAATAAGCAAATTAGCATATTGACCTTATATTTGACCTTGACTTGTGACCTTGACCTTTCATATGGAATTGAATTGTTTCTTGTATGACCTTGGCCTACGTATTCCGCATATTCATGGTAAGCCTAGTGAGAATCTAACAATTATTATAAGAAATAGTAGTATAACACTTATTTTGACCTTTGACCTTGACCTTTGACCTTACCCTTTTGAATATTTATCTAAAATTCGGTCTATAAGATATCGAGGTTACCACTAACTTGTATAGTGAAAATTAATAAATTTGAGTAAAAACTAAAACACATGAAATATTGACCTTATTTTTAACCTTGACCTTTGACCTTAACCTTTTAGTTAAATTAAAAAGATCTTTTTGACTGACCTTCGCATTGACCAAATGTATATGCCTATGAAATTTGGTGAAAATCAATCGAACGGTCTAGGAGGAGTTACCGGACGGACGACGACGGACGAAGACGGACGGCGACGGACGACAACGACACACAAGCTGATTGGTGGTGCACAGTATACGGGAGGGATCTGTGTGCACGATACCACTCTGCTTCGCAGAGTTGATAATACCATACACTTATTAAATACATGAGCTTTTCAATTTACTTACACTTATAATAAGACTTTCAGAGGATAATCGAATCACTTTTATACGCTCCATACAAAATTCATGTACAAATGCTAACTATTACTTACGATATCCTAGGTAATACTATAGTTTTTAAGTTGGAGGTAGGACTCATAAGTGACCTGTCTAGCCCTCTCGAGGTGGGCACTTGTTGCTAAGGCCTCATAATCAGGATATCACACTAGAGATTAGGTACAAGCAATTATTAGGCCAAATCTCAGCATTATACTAGAACCACAAAGTTAAAGTTATGCTCGGAAATTAACTTTATACACCTGTAAGTGATTAAATGGCCAAAACAAATCAATTTAATTCTAATATCAAAACAACATTGCTCCGATTGTGACACCCCTTTTATAGAATTAATATAACAATACACAACAATTAGATTTAATATATAAAGCTAGAATAATGACCCTCGTACCTATGAGACACCATTAGGCCTATTTAGTTATTGCGTTTAATCATTACAATTTAATATATGTCAACTGATATATTAATCACGATAATAACATAATACCGAACATTATTTTCACTAATCTCATGACTGGGTCATTATTGGACTTAAAGTGAGTGAACAGTAAAAGTCTTGGTGTAAATATTGCCAAGATCAAGCCTAGTCAATTTAGACCCCTTACATTCAAAACTCTCTTTCTCTCCACGAACCTCGGTCGTTTCTGCCTCTCCAAATCTTCATTCCCTCTACTACCCAACCACTCTCATGTGCTTTCTTCTTGTCTTCCACAGCTATTTTTACCTCCTCTGTCCACCATGCTGTACCTTTCACTCCCCTCCCTCTTCTCCTCACTCCACACACCTCCTCACATGCTGCACAGATCTCTTCCTTAAACACCTTGCTCATCTCCTCCACCTCCTCCATATCTTCCAGGTCGAACCCACCTAGTTGTCTTTCTACTGCTCTCCTGTACTCTTCCCTGATTTCCTACTCCTATAGCCTCCCTCCTCACCATTCCACCTTCCTCTCGCCTCCCTCCAGCTCTCCTCACCCACTTTTTTTGTATCCTAATATTAGCTACTACTACATAATGATCCGACAGACCCCCTCCAATATCCCTATACACCATAGCATCCAGCACAGATTTCTTCATTCGTTCATCCACTCATATATACTCAATCAGTGACTTTCGTTCCACTACTGTCTTCTCCTTATCCTTCATTGTCCACACCACTTTCCATGTGTACCTGTGTATCATTTTGTGTCGGAAGAAGGTGTTGGCTATCCACAGCCTCCTCCCCTTGACATACGTCCACAAGTGCACTACCATTCCCATTCACCTCTGACGGTGCCCCCCACCCTCCCACCACTCCATCAACTTTCCTGTTACACACATTACCATTCATATCCCCAATCAGAAATATTTTATCGTTCTTGTCAAACTTATCCAGGTATGCCTCCACATTCGCCCAGAACTCCTCTTTCTCTCTTACAAGTTTATCCTCTGTCGGAGCATACACACACATAATCACCCACGTTTGTATTCCTACTTTCATTCTCACCCATACAATCCTTGAACCCGCAGACCCATATTCTCTTACACGCTCTTTCCATTTGTTACTTACAAACAAACACACACCTTCTCTCGCTGCTCCCTCACTCACTCCAGCACACACACCCATTCCACACTCCCACTCTCTTTTAAAAGGCCCCAGTAGCACTTAAAACAATAATTCCCCTCCACACCTACTATCACTCCTCCACATGTGTCAAAATCCCCTCCTTCCCTCCCCCCCTTTAATTATCACCTATTTGTTCCTCTTATTTCCATATTTATTGGTGTATTTACCGTGCCAATATCTCCAAACCGATCCTAGGGTGTTGTGTTGCGTGTGTCTATGCATGGGAAAGAGAGAGAGAGAGAGAGAGAGAGAGAGACAATCCTTACACCCTCAATCTTTCTCCAGGCACCGAGAGGGGAGGATATACATCGGCAGCAGGGGAGGATATACGTCACGGCTGCCTCACATTTTATGAATGACCGGTAGGCAATAATTCGCAATTTTGACCATCCAAACACTATTCCCACTTGTTTTATTGTTGTTACATGTTACTATCTTCATAATCATATTAAACGTAAAATAGGCACATGAATAAGTAATAACGACATTGATCGTAAAATTACGATTATAGGCGGGAATGGAGCCTAATATTGCCACCCAGTAGTATGGTGTTCACTACACACAGCTCGCTGTTCAAAGGTTAAGGTAAGTATGTGGAAACTACAATCTTAACAACAGCTTATTATAAAGTTAATAATTTCGGAATTAATTACATTGACTGATCTGTAAATAAATCTATCTATCTGCCTCTCTCTCTATCGCTCTCTCTCTCTTCACATACAACGATATGACGAAATCACTAGACATAATCTTCTTGGACTTTCAAAAAGCTTTCGATAAGGTGCCACATCGGAAACTGATTGCTAAATTGGAGAGGATAGGTATCAAAGGTAAAATTCATTCATGGATAAAAAATTGGCTTACAGACAGAAGACTCAACTCCCGCACGCCATTCCACAATATGTCAACCGAATCATATACCTAAATCACTGTCCATAACCCCAATATCCTTACCTAATTCCTCAACCATCTATGCCTGAGAAGGAGTAGTTGGAATATAGAAAACAAAATATATATATATAAAGTGACCTTCAACCCTGTATCTGCATCTTTACCCATAAAATTTCATCGCACGTGTTTAGTTGATTGGCTGGGGTTACACCTAGTCCTGGCTTCATCGCTATCATAACTCCACCGTGATTTCCAGTCCTACAGCTACCACCACCACCACCACCCAAAGCTCTCTAGCTAAAAGAGAGCCATCCACCCTCAAAACCCTCATGATTAATTTCAGAAGCATTCTAGACAAGCGAGCCGCCTTTCACCACACCCTTATGACTTATGACCCAGACATTGTTATAGGGATAGAGACATGGCTCAATACTGACCTTAGAGACAGTGAAGTCTTCCCGACGGACAGTCCCTATAGTATGACATTACACAGAAAAGACAGAGACTGGAGACCATGGTGGAGTCATGATAGCGATGAAGCCAGTAGTAGTTGTAACCCCAACAACCCCAGCCAATCAACTAAACGTGAACGCCAAAATGTTATGGGTAAAGACGCAGATACAGGGCTGCAGGTCACTTTATATATATATTTATTGTTTTCTATATTCCCTCTGGGGTATAGGCTGAGAGCCTGTACATTCTACCGCTGAACACGGTGAAGTCTGTGAGATTTTGTTCCAGTCTAGGGAGTGATACATGTGAATCACCCACTCACGGCTCGAAGCAGCCCCATCTCTGAAACTTCTTCGCCTTTTTGCTTCACTGTCTCAACCCCTAGACTCGGACCCTCACTCTCAGAACGCCACCTATTGAACAATTAACTCACTAGACATTGCCCCGCTGTAGCAAAATTTTGAATATGGGAATATTCATACAGTGCTATTTAATCAGGGAGCAATGAGGGTATTTTTGGGGCATTTCGGTGGGCTTTGTAGTAATGCACTGATACTATGTACAGCACAAATTCTATCCCAATAATATCTTCCCATTGACATATCGGGATTCGAACTCGGGTCCATTGGATTACAAAGGAGTACAAAGGAAAACAAGCAACAACAACGTCATGTGACCCCTCGAGGTTACTTTCCCTCCAAAACACTGCTGTTCCAAGTGTTGCAACAGTATTTCGGAGAAAATGTGGGAAAGATGTGAGCAGGAAGTGCTGCCCTGGAGCTTAGTTCATGGCAGGGGAAATTATATTAAGATCTATTAGGGTATTGAACAAACACTACTAAAGAAAATATTTATTCAATTACAAATGCAGTCAACCTTGTATTCAGGGCAAGGTGCTTGTCTAGGCGAACTTTGAAGGAATCAACGGTGTTGCAGTTTATGACATCTCGGGGAAGCCCATTCCACAAGTTGATTTCCCCGCGTGTTGTTTGATCGGTCAATCGTAAAATATTCATTACAGTCCATGTTGTCGATGCCTTTAATGATCTTGAAAACTTGAATAAGGTCACCTCTCAATCTGCGCTTGGTTAACCCATACAATCCCAGTGACGGCTATAGCCATCAATAAATAAGTAACTCCCCAGTCCCAGCGAAGGTTATAGCTGTCAGTAATGTATTTGTCTTGTAACTGCCTGTACAAGGCTAATTGTTTTTATTTATTTATTTATTTTTATTTTTTTTTGTCTTGTAAAAAAAAAAAAAAAAAAAAAAAAATTGTGATAGATCCACTCTTGCCTCATCTCTTGAGGTGAACAAGGTGGTCTCTCCTGTCATTTTGACCACATTGCTTGGGACTGCTGGGGACTTTTATTAAGCCTAAGTCACACCATTTTTTTTTTTTTTTTTTTTAAGAGACAATGAACGGAGGAAGGAAAAACACAGATAACACAAAAAGGTCCATGTGCCTAAAGGCATCCTCCATTCATAAAATGTTTGTAACAACTGGATTTAAACATTTGTTGATTGTAAGTTTGTGGAAAGCAATTCGAGGGAAGTGAATTCCAAAGAGTAGTAGCTCTGGGGATAAATGAATTCTGATAAGCAGAAGTTCTGCATTGTGGAGGAGAAAGTGTAAATTCATGGGCGCTCTCAGCTGCCCTAGTTCTACGGGGAAAGATGTGGAGAGGCGGCACAATTGAAGCAAGTTCCTCGGAACAATTGCTGTGAAAATATCTGTAGAATAATGCAAGGGATGCAACGTTTCTTCGTATGGCTAATGTAGGAAGGTCCTGTGTGATTGCAGGGTTATTGATTAATCTAATAGCTTTATTTTGAATTTTGTCCAACTGCCTCAATGCAACCACTCCACTTCCACCCCACAGAGGTGAACAGTAATCCATCTGAGAGCGCACATGACTTTTATATATTACGGCCAACTGCTCGTCAGTGAAGAATTCTCGAACTCTGTACAGGAGTCCCAGTTTTTTAGAGGCATTCTTAGCAATGCTTCTAACATAATGTGTCCAGCTCAAGTTAGTAGTTAATGTTACACCGAGAATGTCAATACTAGGGGAAGTGGGAATATTTACATCATTAAAAAATATATGGGAGTCAGTGAGATTCTGTCGGTTAGAAAATTGAATGTACTTGGTTTTCTGTGCATTAAAGGAAACTAGATTCTCCATGCCGATTTGAGCCACGACTGACCACGACCTTTAGTCGTGGTCAGGAGTGCATACCTTCGGCGGAGAGCTTAAGGATTTGGGGGGGTGAGTTTTGGACGGGACGCAGTATGGATGGCCATGCCGCCTGACGGCGACCTGACGGGGTAGAGCAGCGCCCATGCAGGACTGAAGGTGAGACCTAGGTCGCCGCTAGAGTGCCGATCTGCGGCGTAGCGCGTTGACAACGACCCGACGAACGGCGTCGACAGGAGGTAGGGCGGCGTCAATATGCATTACTGTGCCGATGAACGGCGACCCCTTCAGGATGGACGCTGATTATTAACTGATTATTTCAGCTAATTCTGTTATTTTATTATTATTAATAATTTAATTATGTATTGAATGTTGTTATTATTCATTTTTTCTGTAATTAATATACCTAATCTTATATTTTGATGGTTATTGATAATATATTTATTATTTAATTATTTAACCCGCTGAGTGCCAGGGACGTATATATACGTCCTAGGGTGTTGTCACGCCCAGTGCCAGGGACATATATATGTACCTTACCCTTTTGGCTACCCACCACAAAAATCCCAAATCCCTCCTCCCACCCACTCGCTGACTGTCGGTCCCGTCAGAAGGAAAAAAAAGGAAAATCTGTGGCGGCGAAACGACTGCACCAATCGGTTCCATATTTGTGTGACAGGTCCCTTACCCTTCTGCCTTCCCCCCACCACACCCCCACCCGCCTCCCACCACCCACTTCCAGCGTATCCGTACGAAGATAAGGAAAAAAAGGAAAATCCGTGGTGGCGAAACTACCTCACCAATCGTCTTCATATTTGTAACACGAGTCAATTAGCTTCTACCTTCCCCCCACCAACCCCCAAACCACCCTCCCACCCATACATTCCGATACTATAATAGTCTCTGTAGTCTATAGTGTCTTTTCAGCTACTTTCGGGACCATCGGGGACCTGATTTCTGGCGAAAATGGACAAGGGGAGTGTTTTTTTTACCATTATCCTTCCTTTCTCTCCCAACTTGATAGATTTAGCCAAAACAAAATAAAAAATAAAAAATATGGCACTTGCAGAAGCACACCGTCCAAATTGGCTGGCACTCAGCGGGTTAATTATGTCGTTTATTTATATATTGACCGTTAGGGCATCGTTGGGTCGCCGCAAGCCGACGCTGATCCCCGCAGGTTGTTATGGTGACGCCGCCTGATGCAGACCTCATTTATGGTGCCGTGTGCCGCCGTGTGACGCCACACTGACGCCTACCATTTCCCGTCAAGCGTCGTCAAGCACCGTCAAGCGCCGTCAAGCGCCGTCACACGCCATCAGCCTCCCGTCCCCTTCCCGTCCCATTGTTTTGACCTCAATCCAAGCTGACTTGATTTTAAATCTTGTGCTTGTAGAACTTTTGAGGGGGTATGTGAAGACCAATCCCGACCTGTTTGTTATGTTGGCGACGGCCCATGATGCGCGGCGACGTAGACAAAGACTGTCCACGACCCTTAGATCGCGGACAGTCTTGGCCTAAAATCGGCTAGGTGTGACGGGTGCTTTACTGTATCCTACGGTACAGTACGGTTTAATGAATATAAATTTAGTTCTTTATGACGTTCCTCGTATGGTTTGTTCCGAAGACAGGGTATCGTCTTGGTAACTCTGTGTAGAACTCGTTCCAATTTGTCTATATCTTTTTAATAGTAATGGCACCAGAACTGAACGCAGTATTCCAAAAGTGGGTGGACTAATGACTTGTAAAGGGTGAGGATAATGTCTTTTGATTTATGTTCAAATGATCTACCTATGAAACCTATAATTTTGTTTGTGAGATGCGGTCTCAGGATGATAAGACCGCATCTCTAGCTGCCACTAAACCTGCAGCCAACCCTACTCCTGCCAGCCACCCTGCTCCTGCCCGCATCGCCCGCATATCAACGAGACAGGTGGGACACATAAGACCTGAGTGGACTACACCAGCATACCCTGCCCAGCCAGCTTCTATGGCCCCTACCACCAGAGAGAAAAGTCAGAGGGGAAGTGATCACCCCCATCTTATAACAGAATCTGCCCGGGGGCATCTAGCTACAAGGTACAGCCAGAGTCCAGACGCGCCACCCTCAGAACTACAAGGACATAACCACCCCGCGCCAACACCACCCCAGCGCCTTTGATCCTCTCAAGCCGGGCGCCTTAAGTAGGGGCAAGAAGATTGCCTTATACTCACCCAGCCGGGACATCAGTAACGAAGCTTGCCTTTTGGTATTCTTTAGTTCAGGGTAAGAACAGCCAGAGATAGCTGGTGTTCAACTTGTCAGTTGTGTGCTGTGATCGAAGATCTACCAGGTCGGGTTCCCCCCATCAGGAAGAGGACTAGCTTGGGCAACCCACTTTGGGCTCCCCCTTTCTGGCCTTCGATGCGGTGCACAAACCAAGTACCAAAGGATTCCTACCTTGTTTTGTTCAAGGGATTATGAGGATAGTGTAGTAACTTTAGATCTACCAGATCGGGTTCCCCCCATTAGGAAGAGGACTAATTTTGGGCAACCCACTTTGGGCTCCCCTTTCTGGATTCTCTTTTTACTACATGGTTCTGATAGTTCCACGAACTAGCAAGGAAGGAAGACACTTACCCTGACCCCCCTTAGACTACCTATAATGTCACTATCTAGACTGCTTGCAACTCTAGGTAGATCATTATGCTAGTCACCCTAACCCCCCAAACCTTGTAGCAGAACTCCAGTATATCCTATGGGGATCACTGCACTGTGGGAGTGCAAGAGGAACCCGGTTGTCCCGTGGTAGGCACCAAGGTCTAAGGAATCATCTTGTGACTCACCCTGGACCAGTAGCTGGAGTCATCACGCCCAGCCGCCCCCCCTGGACCAACTTCCGGAGTCATCACGCCCAGCCGCCCTCCGGACTACTGGATCCTCCCTCGATCTACGGGCCCTCCTCTTCACTACAGCTCTCCTTTAAGTGCTTTTGTATAGTTTATGGGTATAGAGTTGACTCAGGGTTATGGTAGAAGTTATCTTCAGGGGTTCTCATTAACATTACGTCTTGCGAGAGGTCTTTCTTCTCCCTACTTAAATTAACGTTAATTAGCCCACTTGCCGGAACACATTATACATATCTATCCGGGGATCCTTATATACGCACCTTCCCGGGTTATTGGTCTCCCATAGCCCGACAGAGGGGGCGTGCCTATATAAGACCCATAGCATCAAACACAAACACATATTTACACGCAATCTAGTTCATTTGTATAACTTCTAGCCTAATTCATTTAACATTCTGTCAGGTTCATAACTCGAATAGATTTCCCTCTATCTCAGCTCCCGACGATTGTTGCCTCAGCCTTCAGCACCTTGCTAGTACACAATTAGAGTTAAGGATTAATCTTTGCCAGGTGAGATCTAGCACACCTATAGTATTATTATAATTTGTGAGCCTTTCCGAGCCCACTTCATTGTTGATGACCACTTGGCTATTATTGCTTTAGAGTCAGTTAACGTCACTATATGCCGGGGACATCATTGCATGATCCAGACAGCATTTGTCATTACTGCACTCTTGTCTGTTGTTGAGATCCTCTCTGAGATCTATTTGGGTAGAAGGTGTACCTCCACCATTTTGGATACCTTATAATTGTATCCTAGGAGTATTATTATTACCTTGAGTCCGGACCCATTGTCCGACTCCTATTGCTTACTTGATAACCTTATTATTGTATGTCTTAATTATTCTTATTGTTGTTGATGATCTCCAGGTTACAGGTATAAAATATATGTCTTGCTCCTCCATGAACCAGGTGTTAAACTGAATAAAACCCATGTTAACTTGTTACCTGTGTGCTTATTATCCTGCCGTGTTGTCTCTTTATTTAAAGTTTAAGGTATACCTATCCAGTTAGAGAGCTGCTCATTGTACAAAGAATATCTCGCGTTCCAATTTGGACCGGGCATAACACTGGTGGCAGCGGTGTCTCTTTCTCGAAGGTAGCCTTTCAGGTTTTTCCTGCTTTAAATATTTTGAGAGTATCACGACAGGGATAAGTAGTCAGGATGGCAGGGAAAGCACTGGATATTATTCCTTTCAGACCAGAGGAAACTGACATTGCCACCTATTTAGAGGTTGTCAAGCCAGTGCTTGACATCATATTTAACCCTTATTTAGCGGCGAGCAACATAAGTCGAGTTAAATAAAGCTGGACTATGTGGCGGCGCTCGACATAACTCGAGTGGCAATTTCAGCACGTAATGTGGCTGAGAGAGAGAGACAAGTGGTGGCAGGAGACTAGCGAGCGTATGACTGCTCCAGACCACCGCGGCGAACCTACTGACACAAATCTCAGCTCCCTCCTCCCTCTCTCACTCGCTACATACTCAATTATGTACTGAAAGTACCGAATTACCTGCTTTTTGCACTCGCGTTGCACGGTTATTGCAAGAAAACTATCCATCATACAAGGATCGTTATGGTGTCATTCGAAAGCTCTGTTTATGCCCTTTCAGGGATAGGTACTAGTTTTACGTTCTGGGTCTTATTTATGCATGAAAATGATCACGTAAACAGCCCTATTTTGGCTAAAAACACCCCGCTGTGCGGTACACATAAATAAACCGCATAGGCCGCTCGTAAGGTGTTAAAGATGAAGTTGCCCCTAAAATACATACTGTAGTCATGAAGCTAGGGCGGTCTATGGCCCTAGTTTCCAGTTATGTAAAAGAGAACCCCGGAATGACCTGGGAACAGTTTGAAACATACACTAACACTGCCATTAACCCCGTCTTAGGTACTCTGATAGCCGACCAGCAATTTCACGCCATCTCCTACGACGGGGACCTCGACGCCACCATCAGCAAGCTTACCAGGCTGGCTTCCACCGCATTCACAACGGCTACAGCTGCAGAGAGGAAGGAGAACGTCCGCCGGACCCTGACGAGGATCCTCCGCGTGCAGTCCGGGACCACTTTGCCATCACAGAACCGGCCGGATATGATACAGACCTCTCTATCATACGCCGTATTCTGGCCCTGCAAAAGTCCCAGGAGCAAGGAAAGATCGCGGGTATCCAACAAGCTCCCACTAAGCCACAAGGAGCTCATTCCGGACCAACCTACCACCCTAGCCGCAACCAAGACAAGCTGGAAGAATGGGCCAGAGTCAAGCCTGGAAACTGGAAGCCCTGTGGGTCCCAGTGCCCTATTAATGGGATGAAGAGGTCTTTTGCCGAGTTGCTGGCCAAACGCTCGAGGGTTCCACTGTTCTGGGGACAGATTCCCTGGCTGAAGCCCTCCAGAAGAGTTGCCACCATCCTAGAAGACGGCACCGCAGGAGCTGAGGATTACGACGAGACAGCTGCAGAGGTTAGTGACCCGGACGACCACAGTACAGTCGAGCCGGAAGTCATCAAACCGGGGTTTTAGACCGGCCCCGCCCACCAACTTGCAAACTGGCGGGGGCTCGAGATAGGGGCAGCTATGATATGATAAAGCCTCCCATTTACACCCACCTGACCATCCAGGGAGTCAACTCTCGACTCCTTGTCGACACCAGAGTTTCAAGATCCTGTATTTTTTCCTCTTACCACCAGAGACATCACAACACTTTTGGACCGATTCAACACTCGTCCACCACCCTCATTGATGCCAACGACAACCTTATTCCTAGTACTGGCATCATGGCCCCACTGTATGTGGCCACCCCTCAACCTAACCACGGCCATCACCATGCTTTCATGGTATTTCCCTCCCAAGAAACCACCTACGACGGATACCTGGGATTCGACATTCTCACGGCCCTTCGCACTACTATCCAGTGTGTTGAAAGAAGATTGTTATTTTCCACCAAAACCCCAGGACTCACCACTCCGAAGATTGCCACACCGCTCCATGACCCTCCTCAAACCTTGAAAGCCATCCGTGTTGCATCGGCCATCACCATTCAACCCATCACCTTGCTGCCATATCATGAACATTGGGTACCCATCCATCCAGCCCTCAACGGAGAACTCATTCACACTCCCTCTCTTCAGAGCCCTTTTGACAGGGATTGTCTCACTGCTCCTGCCATTTTAAAACAAAATGCAGCCAGAATAGCCAACATCTCCGACCACCCTATCACCCTACCCAGGGGTCTCACCATCGGAGAACTAGAGACTTATGATGACCAGCCTTCAACCGACACCACCACCTCCATTCCTGCATCAACTCCATCACTCCCAGATGTTCCTACTCACCTCACCCCTCAACAAAAGGACGATCTGTGCCAGTTAATGGCCGAATACCAGGACATCTTTGCCACCAACTCCCAAGATGTAGGCCACACCCATGTCCTAGAACACCACATTCACACTGTTGGACCCCTCAGTCAGACAGGCTATACGAAGAAAGAACCCCCTTCAGCGCCAAGAAGAACAGAAGCAAGTTGCAGAGATGTTAGAAGCTGGCATCGTCAACCCCTCAACTAGCCCTTGGTCTTCTCCAGTGGTACTGGTCAAGAAGAAGGATGGGTCATCTCGATTCTGCATCGACTACCGACAACTCAATGATGTCACCATCAAAGATGCCACCCCACTACCACGCATCGACGACTCCCTAGACTCCCTCTTAGGGGCCAGATGGTTCTCCACACTGGACCTGCAATCCGGATACTGGCAGGTCCCCGTCGCCCCCACTGACCAAAACAAAACAGCTTTCTCCACCAGCCAAGGGAAGCTTTACGAGTTCTCAGTGCTGCCATTCGGATTATGTAACGGTCCCGCCACCTTCTCCCGACTGATGGAATCCGTACTTCAGGGATTAACTTGGGAAACATGTCTGGCGTACTTGGACGACATCATAGTATTTGGTCGTACCTGGGCAGAACACCTCCAACGCGTCCGCCAAGTTTTCCAGAGGATCCGACAAGCCGGATTAAAGCTGAAGCCTACTAAATGCACCATGGCTAGACATCAGGTCCAATTCTTAGGACATCTGGTGTCAGAAGAAGGACTTGCACCTGACCCCAAGAAACTCCAAGCCATCCAGGAGATCCAACCCCCGAAGTCAGTAAAAGGAGTAAGAGCTTTCCTAGGCCTTGCCTCCTACTATCGGAGGTTTGTGAAGAATTTCGCCACCATTGCCAGACCTCTACACGACTTAACTAGGAAGGAAGAACCTTTTGTGTGGACCCCCGACCGTCTCCAAGCCTTCACCTCCCTCAAGGGCCTACTCGTGTCTTCCCCTGTCGTCTCTTTTCCGGACTACCAAGTACCCTTTAGACTCTACACCGACGTGTCCCTTCTCGGCGTCGGTGCAGTCCTCTCCCAAAATCGAGAAGGACGAGAGCACATCATTGCTTGTGCCAGCCGGACCTTAACCCCGGCAGAAACCAACTACCCGATAACTAAAAGAGAATGCTTAGGCATCGTTTGGGCCCTCTAACACTTCCGGGCCTACCTAGCTGGCGTCAAGATCACCATCATCACTGACCACCAAGCCTTACAATGGCTCAGGAAATCTGACTCTAAGAATGCCCTAACAGTCCGTTGGCGAGAATCACTTGAGGAGTTTGATTTTGAGATTTCCTACAGGCCGGGAAAACTCCATACCAATGCAGACGCCTTATCCCGGCTCCCACTGGCACCAGAACAACTCAACGCCATCCAAGAACCTTGACCACCACCTACTACCACTCCCCCTCTCATCCAGGCCTACCTCCGAATGACAAACCAACTTGGATCTCCACCCGACTTTTTGGCCTCTTACAAAGAAGGGGTGACGCCCTCTTTACCCCAGAAGGCCAGATCGTACTAGGGCCTGAGGATGCTGAACAAATGGTGTCTTCCTTGCACACCAACAACGGGATCCATCTAGGCCAAAAGAAGTTGGTGAACACGTTCAAAGACATCTACTGGACTCCTCGCCCCTACACCACGGCCAAGAAAATCACTGAAGCTTGCCGTGCCTGCACCCTGGGAAAAGACCAAACACGCACCCCAGGACCTTCCGGCAAACTCATCGCTTCTAAACCCTGGCAACTTTTGGCAGTGGACGTCATGGGACCTCTACAAAACGACAGGGGATACCGCTACATCATCACCTTCGTGGACACATACTCAAAATACGTGATCGCCTGCCCTGCCAGAGAACACACTGCTATGGCCGTCACCGAGGCATTATTACAACATGTCTTTCCCTATTTTGGATTGCCACAGGCAATCCACTCCGACAATGCCCCTGAATTCACCGGACAAATTTGGACGCAGATCTCCGAAATGTTTGGATTTCATATCAGCCACTCTTCACCCTACTGGCCAAAAGGAAACTCCATCTGCGAGCGATCTCATTGAACCATCGCCAATCAAATCCGGACACGCCTCCAACAGATGAACTCATCGGACTGGACCAGCCAAATTCGCATCATACAATGGGGAATAAACACCTGCCCCAGAGACAACGGGATCACCCCTCATTAGATGGTTTTTGGGAGCCCACCTCTCCTCATACCATCACGTCACCTAGCTGCGCCTACTGAGGCCTCACCAGGTCTAAATACCAAACCTCGTCCACCTCAGGAACTGCCTACGTCATCTCCAGTTTACCCAAGATCTCCAGCCTGATGAAGCCCCCAAGAACAACCCTCACCAAGTAGGCGACCTAGTCATGGTCGCCATCTTACCTGTACCCTCCAAACTGAAGCCACGGTACAAGGGTCCATTTGAGGTCCTTAGGATCCCAAACTGTTTCCAGGGCATAATTAACTATCATGGGGAATCTCGCACTTATAGGAATAGGTTTGTCAGAAGGTTTCAACCTATTAATAAGAATATTACTGTTGTAGCTGAGCCTGATCAGGATGTTGACTGTACCCCTGTATCAAATCTTCACCCTCAAACTTCCTGTCTTTCCGGACCTGTCCCTCTCAACCATGCTGTCCCTCTCCCTCCACCTCTTTCCACTCCCCCTCTCAATTCTCCTTTGCCTGCCCTTCACTCTCCTGTACTGCAACCTCCTGTCACCCTTCCCACTCGCCTCACCCAGTTCACCCCTTCTCACCTTCCTAAACATCGACCTCCTCCTGTTCTCTCTACTCAAACCCAAACTTCCCCCTCTTCTCTTTCACCTCCTGTCACCTTCACCCCTTCACGCATTCCTAAGCCCAAATCTTCTCACATCTCCTCTCCTTCTCCCTCTCCTCTCGTTTCACCTCCGCAACCTCCTTCTCAACCATCGCCTTTAATTAACCTTGCCACGTCTAGTCTTCCCCCCTCGCCACCACAACTCACCAACATACCCCCCACTTTGCCTATCACCCCCAGCTTCCATCCTAAAAAACCCTCACCTACTCCTCCTATCTCTAAAACCCTACCTTCTTCTTCTCCTCAATCTATTTCCCCTCCTTCTCAACTTCCCAGGCGAAAAACAATATCCAAATTTCGCTCAATGTCACCTCTAACTCCATCTCCCCCATTTCCCAGACTGCCTTCTCATACCCGCTGTGGAAGACCTGTGAAGCCACCCACCAGATGGGAACCAGCCCTGTCCCAGCCTAAAGTGAGAAAGGTTAAGGATCAAGCATCTCCAAGCTCCTCCCCCCAGCCTGGTACTTCGTCGTCCGCACAACCTCATGACCTGGGCCAAGCCAGGCTCTCTGTCATCACTCTCCAACCACCTCCAGCCACGACAACGCCCTCGCTGACGACCACCACCAAGAAGCGGATTGACATGATAACCCTGGCGCGGAAGGACTTCACCAAAGTAATCAAGTCACCTCACCAACTCCTGGACCATTTGAGGTACTGTGACTCCTCTTCTCTCCTCACCCTCACCGGAGACAAGATGGCCACCCCTAACAACCAGGGAGTCATTTATTACCACTTTCTCCAGCACCTGACCCCTGTCTATGAAGATAATACTTCAAGACATTACCATCTCCAGTCCCGGGGTCGGGACTTTTCTCTACCAGACGGTAGTAAGATGCGGTCTCAGGATGATAAGACCGCATCTCTAGCTGCCACTAAACCTGCAGCCAACCCTACTCCTGCCAGCCACCCTGCTCCTGCCCACATCGCCCGCATATCAACGAGACAGGTGGGACACATAAGACCTGAGTGGACTACACCAGCATACCCTGCCCAGCCAGCTTCTATGGCCCCTACCACCAGAGAGAAAAGTCAGAGGGGAAGTGATCACCCCCATCTTATAACAGAATCTGCCCGGGGGCATCTAGCTACAAGGTACAGCCAGAGTCCAGGCGCGCCACCCCCAGAGCTACAAGGACATAACCACCACGCGCCAACACCACCCCAGCGCCTTTGATCCTCTCAAGCCGGGCGCCTTAAGTAGGGGCAAGAAGATTGCCTTATACTCACCCAGCCTGGACATCAGTAACGAAGCTTGCCTTTTGGTATTCTTTAGTTCAGGGTAAGAACAGCCAGAGATAGCTGGTGTTCAACTTGTCAGTTGTGTGCTGTGATCGAAGATCTACCAGGTCGGGTTCCCCCCATCAGGAAGAGGACTAGCTTGGGCAACCCACTTTGGGCTCCCCCTTTCTGGCCTTCGATGCGGTGCACAAACCAAGTACCAAAGGATTCCTACCTTGTTTTGTTCAAGGGATTATGAGGCTAGTGTAGTAACTTTAGATCTACCAGATCAGGTTCCCCCCCATTAGGAAGAGGACTAATTTTGGGCAACCCACTTTGGGCTCCCCTTTCTGGATTCTCTTTTTACTACATGGTTCTGATAGTTCCACGAACTAGCAAGGAAGGAAGACACTTACCCTGACCCCCCTTAGACTACCTATAATGTCACTATCTAGACTGCTTGCCACTCTAGGTAGATCATTATGCTAGTCACCCTAACCCCCCAAACCTTGTAGCAGAACTCCAGCATATCCTTTGGGGATCACTGCACTGTGGGAGTGCAAGAGGAACCCGGTTGTCCCGTGGTAGGCACCAAGGTCTAAGGAATCATCTTGTGACTCACCCTGGACCAGTAGCTGGAGTCATCACGCCCAGCCGCCCCGGAGTCATCACGCCCAGCCTCCCTCCGGACTACTGGATCCTCCCTCGATCTACGGGCCCTCCTCTTCACTACAGCTCTCCTTTAAGTGCTTTTGTATAGTTTATGGGTATAGAGTTGACTCAGGGTTGTGGTAGAAGTTATCTTCAGGGGTTCTCATTAACATTACGTCTTGCGAGAGGTCTTTCTTCTCCCTACTTAAATTGACGTTAATTAGCCCACTTGCCGGGACACATTATACATACCTATCCGGGGATCCTTATATACGCACCTTCCCGGGTTATTGGTCTCCCATAGCCCGACAGAGGGGGCGTGCCTATATAAGACCCATAGCATCAAACACAAACACATATTTACACGTAATCTAGTTCCTTTGTATATCTTCTAGCATAATTCATTTAACATTCTGTCAGGTTCATAACTCGAATAGATTTCCCTCTATCTCAGCTCCCGACGATTGTTGCCTCAGCCTTCAGCACCTTGCTAGTACACAATTAGAGTTAAGGATTAATCTTTGCCAGGTGAGATCTAGCACACCTATAGCATTAATATCATTTGTGAGCCTTTCCGAGCCCACTTCATTGTTGATGACCACTTGGCCATTATTGCTTTAGAGTCAGTTAACGTCACTATATGCCGGGGACATCATTGCATGATCCAGACGGCATTTGTCATTACTGCACTCTTGTCTTTTGTTGAGATCCTCTCTGAGATCTATTTGGGTAGGAGGTGTACCTCCACCATTTTGGATACCTTATAATTGTATCCTAGGAGTATTATTATTACCTTGAGTCCGGACCCATTGTCCGACTCCTATTGCTTACTTGATAACCTTATTATTGTATGTCTTAATTATTCTTATTGTTGTTGATGATCTCCAGGTTACAGGTATAAAATATATGTCTTGCTGCTCCATGAACCAGGTGTTAAACTGAATAAAACCCATGTTAACTTGTTACCTGTGTGCTTATTATCCTGCCGTGTTGGCTCTTTATTTAAAGTTTAAGGTATACCTATCCAGTTAGAGAGCTGCTCATTGTACAAAGAATATCTCGCGTTCCAATTTGGACCAGGCATAACAGTTTGCCTTCTTACCAACTTCAGCACAATGTTGACTTGGTTTTAAGTTACTGGATATTGTTACTCCTAAATCGGTTTCTCTGTCTACACTCTTTAGCTGGGTAGACAGAGAAACTAGTCTAGTGGCAAGACCACTCCACCACACCTCTTTGTAAACACCAATCGAGCAGGGCAATACCTAGGGGAGACCTCATAGGCATGTGATAAGAAGTTGTTGGAACCCCTGTTTCATTTGTCTTGCCTCCCTTACTGTTTCTCTTTGTGTCTCACCTACACAGAGAGTATTCCAACTACCTCTCACAAACGCCTCCCCCTCCTATTCATTTCACTACACTAAATAATCGGACCACACTTCTTTCCAGTACACCAAAAACTAAAATAATTTAGATCCATTTTCTTTCAAATTTGGGGGAGTCAATTGTTACAGGAAGCGTTGCCTTTTGACTCCTTCATACATAGAGGATATATATATATATATATATATATATATATATATATATATATATATCATGGTGTTAAGGTTAGAGTTATATCTTGATTAAATAACTCTCAAGAACTGCTACCACTCTCGACATACGAGAGATTATAGTTAATTAATATATATATATATATATATATATATATATATATATATATATATATATATATATAATAGTATCAGGCCTTACAGATATAACGTAAGGAAACTGAAACTTGAGTAAAATCACAATCACTTTAATGAATAATAACTTAAGACTTATTCAGAAGTAATAATTTATATAGAATTCAATGTTTAAGCAGCAAGTAATAAAACAAGTAAAATATCTGGCTATCACTCTCACGACCGACCTATGACCTCTTACTGTCAACAAGTGATGGGGTCTTATTCTCTGCCTCACATGTTGATATCTTAACCTTACTGTATATGACCTCGGGTTGCGCCCTCTGAATGACGTCTTACCATACATTATGTGTTTTACAGAACTCTTAACCAGTACATGTCAAGATTACATAAAAGGGGTGTGGTTTAAATGTTCAATCACACCCATAACACATGCAATGCCAATATCAGGCCATATCCATGATACCATCACGTGATAGAAGGCAACTGTTGATATGATGATCCAAGTGATTCCCGTGACCTGTTCCTCTGAAAGGTCAACTGAATACATTCTGTATTTTCCTGTAGACTACACTATGTTTATATAATACAAGAAATACAATGATAAATATATCTAAGATGTTATAATAGGAATACAAGTATGAAAGGTTATAATACATGTACTCCCTGTAAATATGTAAGCAAGGAATATTATTGGTTAAGCAAGTTAAAATGGGAGTCTATAATATATATATATATATATATATATATATATATATATATATATATATATATATATAAACAGAGAGAGAGAGAGAGAGAGACTTGCACTTTTGTTTTTACATTATTATTTAGAGAGAACAACAGTACATCGCCACACTGTTCAGAGCTGTGTCGTCACCATTTCCCTGATCCGGCGCTACTGCAGTCTTCAACCCGCATATAGCATAACCTGCAATTATATTCATATTATGAGAGGAGTAAAAGAGTATATGACATTACATTGCCGCAAAAAAACACTAAGATTGAATGCACCTGCCCCAGAGACATAATATTATCTACAAATTTCATACTTTAAAAAGCTGTTCTTACAGATGAGATAATATATTCCTTGAAGACCTTTTCTGAGTAAATCAAAAACAGTATTTCTCACCTGATGGACACTTGGACCAGCTACCATACGAACCCAGAGGACCACCATTACCATCATAAAGTTCTGTACCATTCGGACACATCATTGCCAGATTATTGGCGGCTGTTTCGTCTCCTTGTCCTTGTCGTTTTTCGACTCTTAGACGAAACCCCACCATGAACTTGCCCTGGCAATTGGTCGCAACTGGAGAAGAAACGGAAAGATACTTAAACCCTTCTAATACCCTGCCCGTAATATTTAGCTCATGACATACATATAGAAATCAAGAAGTACTAGATCTATGTAAAACAGGAAACTTAGTAAACTGCTGGAATATAGTAAGATTCAAAGTCCATACCAGTGGTCCATTGTGTAACCTACCTTTCCATTCTCCCCATTTTTGAACTGTAGATGAGATTATAGTTCTCCTTTTGGCAGTCTTATCAGGCCGACAGTGCAACTCTATTCCGTTTAAGGCTGTATCATCCCCGTCACCCTGTTGCCCTTGCACCTAAATAAAGGAAAATATAAAGGCTTATGAACAAGTGCAGTTCTTGACTATGTCTCTGTATAAAACTTATTCTACCTTTAATGATGTTTTCGAATACAAACATGAGAGAATCATATTAACATACGATAAAATATAAACAGCTTAAGTTTTCACAAACAACTGCAAAACAGATATTCGTTCAGTCTTGATGTCATTACTGTTTGAATATAAACACTACTTATGGAGGAAACCTTTATTGACAGTGTTTCCTAATAAGCCAATAATGTCCAAATAGTGTTAACCCCAAATAGCGCTCATGCCAAATAGTGTTACATATTTACGTCATTATGGACTGTAGACAAGTCGTATAAACTCATGCTTTGTGTAATAGACTGCTTCATTCCAACGATTGATTAGATAAAGATAATATCCTTATCTATAGCTTAAAATACTAAGGTAAAAGGCCATAAACTACCATAACCATTCTTACAACATTCGCAAAATGAAGTAAGGGTACAATACGGTGACAGCGTGTTCATGTTTTCATTATAATTATTCATGATAACATTAAACAACTGTTTTCTGGTTAAGGGGCTAGTGCTTGTTTTCTGGTTAAGGGGCTAGTGCTTGTTTTCTGGTTAAGGGGCTAGTGCTTGTTTTCTGGTTAAGGGGCTAGTGCTTGTATTTTGGGGTTACTTATTCATTTATATATTTAATTTTGAGTTTCCTCGTTAGACCTCCATCAACCTTTAAAATACCCCCCCTATACCTTTAAAATACCCCCCCTATACCTTTAAAATACCCCCCCTATACCTTTAAAATACCCCCCCTATACCTTTAAAATACCCCTCCTATACCTTTAAAATACCCCCCCTATACCTTTAAAATACCCCCCCTATACCTTTAAAGATATATTTGTACATTTTTTGGTAGAAAAATGTCCCGGCTGAAGGCCGGTTCCTTAAAAAAATTACAGACTCGCTATCGCTCACCAAGAATAAAACGAAAACACGAAAGGTCTTAATATTGACAAAATAATGGGGCGAAAGGTCTCAAAATCGCCAAACTAGTGAACAAAGGTCTTAAAATCGCAAAACTAATGGGTCTAAACATGAGGGAGAAGGGGGTCCAGAAAAAGCGAGTACTTCTCCCTTAAGCAAGGGAGCTCATAATTATTCAAGTGTGCTAAAACTATGTCAACTAAATATTATACTATAACAGTATATTGATTACCTGTATTATCCAGTCTACCGTAATTACCTGTATTCTGGTTAACAATAGATGATGGTAAAGTTGGGGATAACGTGTGTTGTACTGTATTGCAGCTGTATTATCCAGTCTACCGTAATTTGCTTTAGTAGTTATAAACAACAGCACTACCTTATTGACTAATCCAACCAACCCAGTAACATAACTTAACCAGAATTAATTATTAAAGTTAGTCAGTAACCGCAGTAAGAAAATCGGTATTTACTATGCTATTTTTGTCAATAAATACTAAATGCTCTAAGTACCAGTTTATACCAAGTGTGTTGTATTAATGAATGGAAATTATACACAGAGGTAACGAAACCATCTTATTTTGAAAAACAAATGACAGCTTGCATTTATCTTCCTTTAAGAGTCAAAATATCCCGTTTTTACAGTTAAAATACTTTGCTGATTGGGTTTCAAATATCTTTACTCAATAATTATCTAAAGAGCAAATAATTTGGCCATTTATGTAACAAGAGAATATACCCACCAGTAGCAAAAGAGATCGTTGTTGCAGACCTACTCTTGTTTACGCTAGTGTAGAGATCGTTGTTGCAGACCTACTCTTGTTTACGCTAGTGTAGATCGTTGTTGCAGACCTACTCTTGTTTACGCTAGTGTAGAGATCGTTGTTGCAGACCTACTCTTGTTTACGCTAGTGTAGAGATCGTTGTTGCAGACCTACTCTTGTTTACGCTAGTGTAGATATCGTTGTTGCAGACCTACTCTTGTTTATGCTAGTGTAGAGATCGTTGTTGCAGACCTACTCTTGTTTACGCTAGTGTAGAGATCGTTGTTGCAGACCTACTCTTGTTTACGCTAGTGTAGATATCGTTGTTGCAGACCTACTCTTGTTTATGCTAGTGTAGAGATCGTTGTTGCAGACCTACTCTTGTTTACGCTAGTGTAGAGATCGTTGTTGCAGACCTACTCTTGTTTACGCTAGTGTAGATATCGTTGTTGCAGACCTACTCTTGTTTATGCTAGTGTAGAGATCGTTGTTGCAGACCTACTCTTGTTTACGCTAGTGTAGATATCGTTGTTGCAGACCTACTCTTGTTTATGCTAGTGTAGAGATCGTTGTTGCAGACCTACTCTTGTTTACGCTAGTGTAGAGATCGTTGTTGCAGACCTACTCTTGTTTACGCTAGTGTAGATATCGTTGTTGCAGACCTACTCTTGTTTATGCTAGTGTAGAGATCGTTGTTGCAGACCTACTCTTGTTTACGCTAGTGTAGAGATCGTTGTTGCAGACCTACTCTTGTTTATGCTAGTGTAGAGATCGTTGTTGCAGACCTACTCTTGTTTATGCTAGTGTAGAGATCGTTGTTGCAGACCTACTCTTGTTTACGCTAGTGTAGATATCGTTGTTGCAGACCTACTCTTGTTTATGCTAGTGTAGAGATCGTTGTTGCAGACCTACTCTTGTTTACGCTAGTGTAGAGATCGTTGTTGCAGACCTACTCTTGTTTACGCTAGTGTAGATATCGTTGCAGAAGCATAGAGATAGATAGAGCTATAGATATCGTGTTGGCAGACAGACCTATAGCAAAAACAGACATATAGCTATAGAGATCGACAAAATAGTTTAACATGTAGAGATAGCAGACCTACAAGTGTAGATATTAGAAGTAGCCAATGTAAGCATATAAAAATAGCAATATACAGACATATAGCCAAAATAGCAATATACAGACATATAGCCAAAATAGCAATATACAGACATATAGCCAAAATAGCAATATACAGACATATAGCCAAAATAGCAATATACAGACATATAGCCAAAATAGCAATATACAGACATATAGCCAAAATAGCAATATACAGACATATAGCCAAAATAGCAATATACAGACATATAGCCAAAATAGCAATATACAGACATATAGCCAAAATAGCAATATACAGACATAGCCAAAATAGCAATATACAGACATATAGCCAAAATAGCAATATACAGACATATAGCCAAAATAGCAATATACAGACATATAGCCAAAATAGCAATATACAGACATATAGCCAAAATAGCAATATACAGACATATAGCCAAAATAGCAATATACAGACATAGCCAAAATAGCAATATACAGACATATAGCCAAAATAGCAATATAGACAGCCAAAATAGCAATATACAGACATATAGCCAAAATAGCAATATACAGACATATAGACACACAGCAATACAGACATATAGCCAAAATAGCAATATACAGACATAGCCAAAATAGCAATATACAGACATATAGCCAAAATAGCAATATACAGACATATAGCCAAAATAGCAATATACAGACATATAGCCAAAATAGCAATATACAGACATATAGCCAAAATAGCAATATACAGACATATAGCCAAAATAGCAATATACAGACATAGCCAAAATAGCAATATACAGACATATAGCCAAAATAGCAATATACAGACATATAGCCAAAATAGCAATATACAGACATATAGCCAAAATAGCAATATACAGACATATAGCCAAATAGCAATATACAGACATAGCCAAAATAGCAATATACAGACATATAGCCAAAATAGCAATATACAGACATATAGCCAAAATAGCAATATACAGACATATAGCCAAAATAGCAATATACAGACATATAGCCAAAATAGCAATATACAGACATATAGCCAAAATAGCAATATACAGACATATAGCCAAAATAGCAATATACAGACATAGCCAAAATAGCAATATACAGACATATAGCCAAAATAGCAATATACAGACATATAGCCAAAATAGCAATATACAGACATATAGCCAAAATAGCAATATACAGACATATAGCCAAAATAGCAATATACAGACATAGCCAAAATAGCAATATACAGACATAAGCCAAAATAGCAATATACAGACATATAGCCAAAATAGCAATATACAGACATATAGCCAAAATAGCAATATACAGACATATAGCCAAAATAGCAATATACAGACATAGCCAAAATAGCAATATACAGACATATAGCCAAAATAGCAATATACAGACATATAGCCAAAATAGCAATATACAGACATATAGCCAAAATAGCAATATACAGACATATAGCCAAAATAGCAATATACAGACATAGCCAAAATAGCAATATACAGACACATAGCCAAAATAGCAATATACAGACATAGCCAAAATAGCAATATACAGACATATAGCCAAAATAGCAATATACAGACATATAGCCAAAATAGCAATATACAGACATAGCCAAAATAGCAATATACAGACATATAGCCAAAATAGCAATATACAGACATATAGCCAAAATAGCAATATACAGACATATAGCCAAAATAGCAATATACAGACATATAGCCAAAATAGCAATATACAGACATATAGCCAAAATAGCAATATACAGACATATAGCCAAAATAGCAATATACAGACATATAGCCAAAATAGCAATATACAGACATATAGCCAAAATAGCAATATACAGACATATAGCCAAAATAGCCATATACAAACAGCCAAAATAGCAATATACGGACATATAGCCATAATAGCATACAGCCAAAATAGCAATATACAGACATACAGCCAAAATATCAATATACAGACATATAGCCAAAATAGCAATATACAGACATATAGCCAAAATAGCAATATACAGACATAGCCAAAATAGCAATATACAGACATATAGCCAAAATAGCAATATACAGACATACAGCCAAATAGCATATACAGACATAGCCAAAATAGCAATATACAGCCAAAATAGCAATATACAGACATAGCCAAAATAGCAATATACAGACATATAGCCAAAATAGCAATATACAGACATATAGCCAAAATAGCAATATACAGACATATAGCCAAAATAGCAATATACAGACATATAGCCAAAATAGCAATATACAGACATATAGCTAACATAGCAAATTAGAAGTAGTTCTGCATCAGTTATATTTCTTGTAGGTTATATATACATATATGTTATTTTTATAGAAACACTGAACAGTTGCCGACACAACAGGAATATTTATCGTTGAACATTTTTGAGGCTTCATTATTGTCGTGAAAATGCAATAATAGGTGAGTATGCTCAATTTGTGTCCAATAATAGGTGACTATACTCTGTGTCCAATAATAGGTGACTATACTCTATTTGTGTCCAATAATAGGTGACTATACTCAATTTGTGTCCAATAATAGGTGACTATACTCTATTTGTGTCCAATAATAGGTGACTATACTCTATTTGTGTCCAATAATAGGTGACTATACTCAATTTGTGTCCAATAATAGGTGACTATACTCTATTTGTGCCAAATAATAGGTGACTATACTCTATCTGTGTCCAATAATAGGTGACTATACTCTGTGTCCAATAATAGGTGACTATACTCTATTTGTGTCCAATAATAGGTGACTATACTCAATTTGTGTCCAATAATAGATGACTATACTCTATTTGTGTCCAATAATAGGTGACTATACTCTATCTGTGTCCAATAATAGGTGACTATACTCTATTTGTGTCCAATAATAGGTGACTATACTCTATTTGTGTCCAATAGGGACTATACTCTATTTGTGTCCAATAATAGGTGACTATACTCTATTTGTGTCCAATAATAGGTGACTATACTCTATTTGTGTCCAATAATAGGTGACTATACTCTGTGTCCAATAATAGGTGACTATACTCTATTTGTGTCCAATAATAGGTGACTATACTCTATTTGTGTCCAATAATAGGTGACTATACTCTATTTGTGTCCAATAATAGGTGACTATACTCTATTTGTGTCCAATAATAGGTGACTATACTCTATCTGTGTCCAATAATAGGTGACTATACTCTATTTGTGTCCAATAATAGGTGACTATACTCTATTTGTGTCCAATATAATAGGTGACTATACTCTATTTGTGTCCAATAATATGTGGCTATACTCTATTTGTGTCCAATAATATGTGACTATACTCTATTTGTGTCCAATAATAGGTGACTATACTCTATTTGTGTCCAATAATAGGTGACTATACTCTTTTTGTGTCCAATAATATGTGGCTATACTCTATTTGTGTCCAATAATAGGTGACTATACTCTATTTGTGTCCAATAATAGGTGACTATACTCTATCTGTGTCCAATATAATAGGTGACTATACTCTATCTGTGTGTCCAATAATAATAGTGTCCACTATACTCTATTTGTGTCCAATAATATGTGGCTATACTCTATTTGTGTCCAATAATAGGTGACTATACTCTATTTGTGTCCAATATAATAGGTGACTATACTCTATTTGTGTCCAATAATATGTGGCTATACTCTATTTGTGTCCAATAATAGGTGACTATACTCTATTTGTGTCCAATAATAGGTGACTATACTCTATTTGTGTCCAATAATAGGTGACTATACTCTATTTGTGTCCAATAATAGGTGACTATACTCTATTTTTGTCCAGCTGATGGGAATTTGAATCCCTTAGTAGCTGATTTCTCGATACTTAATGGAAATATCTGAAACTACTATGGCTGTGTGTCGTATTAATGCCAAGTTTTCATAATTTACATCATATTTCGCTTCAAAATCTACCTTATAGCTGAGTAACAACTAACAAAGATAGAAACATGACAGATACCTTAAGGGGGTAGTGCTTGTTTTTGGCCTAGGCCTAGGCCTATACATTAATTTTTTAATTTATTTTTGAGTTTCCTCGCTAGACCTCTGTCAAGCTTAGAAAAACAACCCCTAGATCCCCTTTCAAGATAAATGTGTTTATTTCTCAGTAGAAAAATTTCCCCGCCAAAGGCCGGTTCTTTCTAAAATTAGAGGCTCGCTTTCGCTCGCCAGTAAAAAAAATCGACACCTAAAGGGTATGAAAGGTCTTAATATTGACAACAAAATGAGGCAAAAGGTCTCATAATGGACAAACTAACGGAAAGAACGCCTTCAAACCTCAAAACTAATATACTAAACATGAGAGAGAAGGGGGCTCAGAAAAAGCGAGTACTCCTACCTTAATATCAAAACCGTACACATAAGACCCCAATGTACTTTAATAAACCAATGAAAGCATATGGTCCTCCCGGGATTCGAACTCGGGACACCTACCTTAATAGCATAAGCGAACACATAAGAGTCGTTAGGACAGTAGCTCGCAGGACCCCAGGAACCCCATGGACTACCATTATCGGCCCTTATTTCGATCCTGTCTGTTGACACAAATATATTTAGTAGTTGGCATACTGTCTTGATAGCGTAATGCATAAATGCGCGGAATTTCGGTGTGAGTATCCTAGGTTCGAGTGCTTGGAGTGCCAAATGTATTTATTGATTTCATTAATTGAGTTTAGAAGTAAAGTTGGTTGGTGAAAAAATATGAATTACGTCTTTATCGCAGACCTTTGAATATTCTCAAGGAGGAGTCTTGGAGGATTGTAATGGCTTACCCTAATCAATGAAAAGTTGTTATAAAAACTACTTTCTTTATTGAAGATTCCTCGGACTCTGTGAGCTACAAAATTATATCAACTGCCATAAATGAATAATTTATGTTGCACATAATTTTTATTCGAATTGACAGTTATTAAACGCATTATCTTGATTAAAAAGTTATACATTTTATGCGCTCATTACCTCTGTCAAGCGTGCGATATTGTTTTGCAGCCTTATATTCTACACATAATACAAAAATAATCGTGTTTCATCTGCCCAATAAATTAGTGTATGTCGTACCCCATTTAATCGTGGGAGAACTAATCAGCTCTATTACTATTCCATTTGTCTTGCCACTGTTCTATCTCTTACTCAGTTTGATGTAGTCCCTGGATTACTACTACTACATTGATTTTTATTTAATATTTTTCATACATTTCATGTTACTACTACTACCATCACCACCTCCACCATCACCACCACCACTACCATATATTTAATATTGTACACATACTAAATTTCACAAGCATCAGATACTACTATTCTACACCATGCAACTTCAATCCAGTCTCCTTCCTATGCGACCCTCTGCCACTGCTGCCTCGTAGTCTACTTCTGCCACCGTCACTGGTTGTGGTGCAGACCTTCTTGTTCCCCGCAGGCATAGTAGTGCTGATCTGAGCAATGAGAAAGATAGACGGCATCTCATCCAGGCTACGACGTGGCTCCTAGGCTGTTGCTTCTTCTCTGCGATGATCTCTGCTAGCCTTGAATAGAAGCACTGGGCCCTGGGTCCCATCCCTCCTGATGTGGTGAAGACTAGTGGGGTAAAGCTGCCATATTCATGTTCTCTCTCTCTCTCTCTCTCTCTCTCTCTCTCTCTCTCTCTCTCTGTCTCTCACTCTCTCTCTCCCTGTACCTGTGGCGTGAGTGTTGTGTAGTATGTTGTTAATAATCAGTACCATCATCAACCACTCCAGGACCCCCCTTACTGCGCTGCCCACCAACGCCATCTGTGGGGAGAATAATAAAGGCTTAGTAATATACATTACCAATTATATGAGAGCAGTAAGAAATTGTAAGTAATATATACAGCCAATTATTGTGCGTAATACCATTGATATAGTCTGTTTGAGCGCGTGTATGAATGTGTATAAGTGTGTGTGTGTCAGATTTGCCCGCATGTGCGGAAGGTATGTGCTTTATGCAATAGTTTTTAAGATGCAACAAGTGAAGAACAATACTCATAAAGATAACAAGAAGCTGCAGGAAGTAAAAATCAGCAGCCTCACCGTTGTCCCAGTTTCCACTCCACAAGGACACGAAGGCAGAAAAAGACCAGCCTCCCAGCGCCCCTCTCACCCGGAACATCCACCAACCCGGCACCGCAACCAGGAAGACGCCCACCCCAGACCCAAAGGGATTAGCTCATGCCAGACAAGCCCTTCTCACCTACACCACCACCAATGCAGAGGTAGCAGAGGGAAGAGACACTACTGCAGCCAAACTGAACCAGGCATCCAATCCCTCAGGTTTCTTCCCCTGGTTTTTGGTGAGGTAAACACGACGCTGCCATTATAAAGACAGCTAGGTTTGACACTAGCAGAGGTAGGCCCAATGCTGCAAATTCAGCCAAGTTCGAGACTGGCAGAAATAGGCTGGATGCTATCAAAAGCACAGCTAGGTTTGAGACTAACAAAGGTAGGCCCGACGCTACCATCCCTACAGCCAAGTTTGAGACTGGCGAGTAATACAGCTAAGTGTGAGACTAGCAGAGGTAGGTCTGATGCTACCATCACCACAGCTATGTTCAAGATTAGCAGTGCAGCCGAGTGTGAGACCAATAGAGGTAAGACCAACACTACCACCAACACAGCTAGGTTCGAGACTAGCAATGGCACAGCCAGGTTCGAGACTGGTAAACAAATAGGTACAAAATTCGCAGAGGTAGACTCAACGTTACCAACTGCCCTGCCAAGATCCAGACTGGCACAGGTAGGCGTGAAGCTACCTCAGCACACAAGCAGCTGTAAAAGCAAGCAGTCTTCTCGAAGGAAGAAAAAACAGACATCCAAGGCCGCCAAGACCCTCTGCAAGAACACCACAGGACCATCCAGGAAGAACGAGGTCCAAAAGTAGTCTCCCCTTGACTCCAAAAGCTGTAAACAATCCCTAAGTCCTCCCCCTACACCCAGAAAGCCACTTGTGAAATAGAGTATATACCCACTCGTCTCTGTGAGTCCCTTCTTGTGAAAAAGACAGAGTTCCCCTAAGGAACAACAAAACACATGCACTGTCCCTTTTGTGTTTGATATAAACTATAACTGATTCTTCTGACCACTCCTGGCATTATTTCACGTGTAGCTTGTACCTAGAACTTAAACTCAAACCAACACCCTCATAAGACTCCCTTTCACAACATAGAGTTTTTCTGAAGTTTCCTTTCCCCCTTATAGAAAACCTTTGGTGGGTGTTAAAGAAAACAAGAGACGATATTTTCAAAAGTCAGAGTTAAGGGCCGACTTTAATAATTTTTGCCATACGCTGAAGTTCAGTTTGATATATATATATATATATATATATATATATATATATATATATATATATATACTGTATATATGTGTCATGTTACTGATTGTTTGTCTTACCTTGTCCTGTTTTTGTATTAGTATATTGAACCTATTGGTTCTCCCCGTTTGGAGAACTGTTTTTGTATTAGTATATTGAACCTATTGGTTCTCCCCGTTTGGAGAACTGTTTTTGTATTAGTATATTGAACCTATTGGTTCTTCCCGTTTGGAGAACTGTTTTTGTATTAGTATATTGAACCTATTGGTTCTCCCCGTTTGGAGAACTCACACAAAACTGTTTATGTATAACAGTTTTGTTAATTATGAGATGCTAATTGGTTGATAAATATCATATTGAGAATTATATATATACATAGTGTTAAACAGAATTAATGTCAACAGAAGAAATATAGAGTAATGATATGGCGGTAAATTTCCGTAGATTTATATCAACACTGGATAATTTAGGAGAGCTCGAGTTCTTTCAGTTGTTAAGAGGGAGATGGATATATCCTAACCAATACGATACAGATCACTCATGAGATTTAGTATAGTCACCCTTTAAAGTTAAAGACAATTTCTATTCAAAATGTTTATTTTAATCAAATATTTTTGAAGCAGAACAATAAATTTAAGCTTAGTCACTCCTTAGTTTGAAAACTGACTGCCTATTCGGTTAGCGTGCAATAAATTGAAGGGAAACGTATTCTAGCTCATTTACCTTTCTAACTCTCTAGTACACTCGATAGATTCGACATGAAAATATACATTCAAGCAAGTATTGTTAAAATTGGTGTAAAAATAGATAGATTTCAGCATAGCCGTGACCGATGGCGGAATGCCTGTATAACCATATAATTATATGAGAAAGAGAGTGACAACTAAAAATGGTCTTACTCGCAAGAACAAGATCAACAACAAAATATAACAATCATTAAGAAAACAAAAACCGTGAATGCAATGTAAGGCTGTATAGGAAGACGGTGTTATAATGCAATGTAAGGCTGTATAGGAAGACGGTGTTATAATGCAATGTAAGGCTGTATAGGAAGACGGTGTTATAATGCAATGTAAGGCTGTATAGGAAGACGGTGTTATAATGCAATGTAAGGCTGTATAGGAAGACGGTGTTATAATGCAATGTAAGGCTGTATAGGAAGACGGTGTTATAATGCAATGTAAGGCTGTATAGGAAGACGGTGTTATAATGCAAAAATAAAACAAATAAACAAATAAATAGTGTGCTTCTTAACCCTATTTGGTCCGGGAGAGTCTTTTTGGAATTCCCCTGTTTCGCTTCAATATTTTGGAGATTTTAAGAGGCTTCAAAACCCTAGTTTGGCGATAATAAGATGCTTCACCCAATTCAGGTGTCCATCCCAATAGTGGTAGCGTAGTATTGTAATCATTGAGTTCGTGTGCATGTTCTAGGTGAGCCATAACGAGCCTGTAACCTAGAAAAAATCGGCCTTCGGCCGCAACATTTTTCTATGAAAAATATACAAATTTAGCTTGAAGGTGACCTGGGTGGGCAATTTTTTAGTTTGAAGTAAGTCTGGGAAGGCGGTTTTGTAAGCCGAGGGGACAAACTGAAATTGAAGTGCCTATATTATTATAATTATTACGGTAGAGATGTATATTGGGGCCTTTAGCTGGGAGAAAGAAATACAAATATACGATCACAGAATATGGTTTATATTACAAAGAGACACAATATCAAGACAAATGATAATTATACATAAAGTAACTACAATATATCTATACATAGGAGGGACGTGTTAGAGTGGACCGACATGGGTGTCAGGTCAACGAGAGGCGATACTCGTAGCCTCAGAGTAGACACTCGGCGATTTGAAGACGTTTTCCCTGATGGTGTCTAGGTGTCTTTTTTTTTTTTTTTTTGAGCGAGCGATAACGAGTCTGCAATTATAGAGAAATGGGCCTTCGGCTGGGATATTTTACTACCGAAAATGTACCCATTTACTTAAAAAAAGGGTCAGGAGGGAGGTAATATTTTTTTTTTTTTTTTTGTAACTGGAAGTTGGTCTGCGGAGGCGTTTAAAATATATTATTCGAAAATTACACACACTACTAAAACCATAAACACACACACATACACACACACAAACACTTACTTAAGACGTGGGCCAAGCTAGCATAAAAGTTGTTCGAACAAATCGTGGTTGTTGAAGTAGAGAGTTTACTGGTGGTTTATACAAAGTAGGGACATGTTAACACTAGCATACCCGATGTTCCCGGCTTTATTGACATGTTTCCGTTTCATTTGTATAAAGAGTTTTGACTTCTTTTGCTAATATCGATAATTTGTATTCTTAGTATGCCCCCTAAACTATAAAAAGATGCCTTCCCAGACCCTCTTCAAGACCCTGCCAAGGAACCAGCCAGGGCAGACGGTGGTATGCGCTCTACAGAGTGCCCCTCTTGTCTTAAAAACCGTTCATCAATTATATAAAAAATTCACTTAAGTTACTATACTTCAATATTAAGTTGTAAATGAGACAAAGATGGTGCATATTATATGCAACTATATATATATATATATATATATATATATATATATAATATTGTCACTCCCAAATGAGTTTGTAGCCTATATCATTTGTGAGCGAGTTACAGTTTGCAAGGCCTGTTGTGGAGGGGCCTTGATAGAGGCTAGTAGCTCGCTATCCCTCTGTCTGTCTTTTCTCGTGGCTAGCAGGACGGCACCTGGAGTCAGTGTTGCCGTCGGGCTAGAACTATAAATTAATTAGTATATTTAGCCTTGTGTGATTTTTTTTTTTTTTTTTTTTTTTTTTTTCTATATTCCAACTTACTTCCTCTCGGGCATAGGCTGAGAGCCTTAACATTCACCGCTTTACAATGAACAGTGAAGCCTGTGAGGTCTTGTTCCAGTCTAGGGAGTGAGACATGTGAAGCACATAGAGTACAACGAGCACCTGCCATCTTGCCTTCACATGAGGCACGGTGCTCACTCATGGCCCGAAACGACCCCATCTCTGAAGCCACCTCGTTCCTGTGCTTCACTGTCTCACCCCCTACACTCCGACTCTCACACTTACACACACACAAATGTGATTAATGCAGTTTATCATAAGTTCACACAATGATGTCTTATAATTATTTGATTACTTTTGTTGTTAATGAGAGCACAGGCTGCCTGAGATAATTAAGTATTCTTGCAATGCCTGGAGCCCTTCCTTACCACAGGGGGGGGGGGGTGCCCTAGCTCGACTCCCGTGGGTGCGGGCTTCACTTCAGTCCCACCCCTTGAGATAGCAACATCCTTGCCTCACGTGTTGGCTTGCTTCGTGTTTTCCCTTGAATACCACAAATTTCTTTTTGTTTGTTATTTGATTGGAGCATAGCAGGGGCTGGAGTCATATTGAGCATACAGTTTTGTTTTAACATCTTTAGTTTAACCCTTAACTGGCGGCGCCCGGCTATTGTCGAGTGAAATAAATGTGGCCTATGTGGCGGGGCACGGCTATTGTCGAGTGCAATTTTGAGCACGTAATGTGCTCTGAGAGAGAGCGGAGCGGTGGGAGGAGCGTAGGTTACCTCATGACCGCTCGCCACGGTGGCCGTGGAGCTACTGAGATGTACTCCTTTGTACTCCACCCTCTCTCACTCGTTTCGCACGTAATAATGTAAGGAAATGACCGTATTTTATCGATTTTGCCCTTCGGTTGCACGATCGGTGCAAGACAACCAGTGATCGTAGAAGGATGGTTCTGGTGTCATTGGAAAGCTGAATTAACGCCCTTTCAGTGATACATACTTGTATTACGCTCTGGCTCTTGTTTATGCATGAAAAGGAGCACGGAATGAAGCTCGTTTACGGTAAAACCCCCCGCTGGGCGGCACAGTCAAATATACTCCACCACCCGCTGTTTGAGTGTTAATATTAATTACTGCATTCATTTCTTCTGTGGCAATCTAGAATATAAGCTTCTCCTTTTATTCCTCCATGTTCTTTTCCATTATTCTGCAGCATTGTTTCACCATTATTAGATGTGCATATTATTCATGGTTGATATCACGGGGGGGATTGGGTGGCTGTACTGTTTATCTCTGTTTTTGTTAGGCCTTTGAGTACTGAGGTTGCTGGGTGTGTGATATGGTAGGCTAAGCTTTTTCTACCACACAGCATCCTTTGACTTGGGTCTTATCCAACCCTTTATTGGGTGGCAGCCAGCTTCCAACTTCCCCAGGATATCAACCCTTTTAATTATTATTATATGAGATGCCGAAGTCTCCAACCAGGGTGCAGAAACACCATCAAGATGAATCCACACAAAACACCCGGAGGCACTGGAGAGAGACTATGGCAACTTAGGAAAAAATAAAAACATATACTGTATACTGTACATATACACATATTAAACACAGATAACATTATTATGCAGTGGAGGATATCAAGTATAAATATAATACAATAAAATAAAATAAAATCAGTTTACAAATTAGAATTAATGCTGCAAAAAAACATTAACTTTAGACTTAAAAATGGAGATATGAGCTGAATTGACTAGCTCATTTGGCAACTAATTCCACAAGTCAACCATGGCCGGCACAAAACACTGTGAAAACTGTGTAGTAGAAAAATTAACACGGCTCATGGCAAGACCATTAAGATTGTTTGTGAATCTAGTTGCACGAGCCCGGACATAGGGCCCAGGCAAAACCCCATGTAAGGGATGCTGAGGGTTGTTAAAATCTTTATATAAAAGACTAAGGGCACCAACTTTACGTCGATGACAGATCAAGAGACAAATGAGGTACAATAAAACTGATGGAATTTAGCGACCTGTCAAGCAACTTGAGATGGCAGTCAGCTGCTGACAACCAGACAGGTGAGCAGTACTCGAAAGGTGGCAAAATAAAAGCATTAAAAGACTTGATAACTGTGGCGTCACAAGCAAATGTTTTATAAACCTTGCGAAGCAGACCAATTTTTGGGGAAATGGAAGAGGAGAAAGAACGAATATGCTTTTCAAAAGTAAGATTGGGATCAAGAGTAACTACTAACAAACACAGAGTATCCACATTCTCAATTTGTTCGCCAGAAACTTGTAGATAAGGATGGGGAGGATCCAAGGTACGAGATTTGCTGATGATAATGGAGTGTGTTTTACTAGCATTAAGTTTCATGCCCCAAAGCTCACATCATGATGAAATTTGGGCTAAATCCCTATTCAGAGCAGTAGCAATTACGTGTCGATCTATTGGTGATGGAATTGACGCATATAAAGTTGTATCATCAGCATAGGAGATTAGTTTATTTTCAAGCTCGGAACACAGGTCAGCAGTAAAAATAATAAAAAGCAAAGGCCCAAGGACACTGCCTTGTGGAACACCAGAAACAACAGTAACAAAAGGGGAATAACACCCATCAATGACCACAGACTGAGATCTTTTCGTCAAAAAATCTTCATAGATCCTTAAAAAATTGCCACCAATACCGATGAGCTGTAACTTATACAGAAGTGCTTTATGGTTGACTAAATCAAAAGCAGAACTAAAGTCAATAGCCACTGTGACGCATGTCCAGTGTGAGCATGCTGTGCAGAACGCCTAGTCATGCCCCACTCTCGCTAGGATCGTCAGGGCAGGAACTTTGGCTGTAGTCTATGTAGAGTTTCCTAATTTAGTTCATGTGAGCCGTTGTACTATAAGTAATATGAATATGTATTTTGTTTTCATCTGAGTCAACAAGTTCTATTTTATATCATTAGTTATAAGTATTGTGTGTAAAACTTATTTGTAATGATGGGAGAGGCAGCCACAGTTGGGGGTCAGTGGGTGCGCCATGCGGGAGGTGGGCCTAACTCACTAGCACTCCCCCCCCCCTCCCCCCTCCCCTCAGTGCTAGGAAAGCCTTTGTCTATCCCAGAGGAGAGAGAGAAATTACGTAATGATTGTCAGTGGGCGGTCCTTAGTAGTTTACGTTGGGCTCACTAGAGGGCCGGGTATAAAAAGGGAAGTCTAGCCATTTTTTCATCAGAACTCATTAGGCAGAGCGACTTCTCATTTCCCTTGCTAACTATATATATTCTTCTGACTGATGTGAACTTTCTCTACTACCTTACATTCTTATCTCCTCTTTTCCCTACCCTTTTTAACTTCCATGGTCCCGTTGGTGCAGAGCTAGTCAGCCAACGTATTATCGCTTGAGTTCTCACGAGATACATGCCTATTAGATAGCCTATTTTGGAAGGGTTAACTTAGAATAGGATTGATTTATGTTTGTTGCACTTGTATATGCATTTCCCTGTGTGTTATTATTATTATTCCTGTTTTCTGCTAGTCTAGGTAATGCTAGACTGGGGTAAGGCTTTTCTGTGTTACGAGTTGTTGTTTGATGCAGTGGTTAAGCGATAAACCTGCATACTCGTTTCGGTTCAGTGAAGCCTAGGTTGTCTTCGCGGCTGACTGTGTTGAGTTAATAATTTACAGTGCGTGAGGGCAAGAGCCTAACCACCCTGTATTTTATTAACAGTTTGTTTTTACTTTGTCAAGGAGCCGGGAGAAAACCAGATACAAGGGATCTGGATTTCTCAAAGTGCACTTGTTAGTTTTAACGTAATACTTTAAACAGTTGTGAGGACTTCGCTAGGCTACGAGCCGTTTTTGCTCAGTCACTGCTACCTTTTTGCCTACAGTACCCCAGCTAGACTTTACTCGATTAGTAGATACAGAATAGTATTGAAGCTTTCCTTATGTATGATATTGTTTATGCACTATTGATTTCATGTGTTGCAAGCTTGGCTACTTTAGTGATTAGTGGCCCACGAGCACAATCCGAGTAGGCTATTGCCGTTGCATTTGCGGAGTACTTCTTTTTAATGTTTGCCATTTACTATTGCATATTCTTTTAATTATTCTTATGCCAATTTAAACCTTTAATAGTATTTAATTGCCAGTGTTTTTCTTATTGAATTACTGTTCAAAATCCGATACGTACTTCTTACGAGCATCCGAGAAGCATCTAACTTTTTTCAGAAGATTCCTTGCTCGATGCTTAAGGACTATTAATTAACGTAACGTAATAGTGCCGATCCGAAGTAGAGGGTGGAGGATTTCTTAAGTTCTTAGTCAAGGGTGGATTACTTCGGCTTCGGCCAACACTATTCTTTGGTGTTGTTGTTTCTTACTTCATTGTTTGATTGTTGACCAGACTAGATAATTCCTGTCTCTTTATTAGTCTGTTGTTGAACACTAGTACCGAGTTCTTGTATACCCCGTTATAGCAGATTGAACTCTGGAGGGTATTGGTGTTTTTTTGGCAGTACTCAGGGGTTGGGATCGTGTGTTTCCGTTGTGGCAGCGAGCCGTATTCGAGTCCTGATTGAGAGCCCTTGTGTACCCGAGTGCCAGGTCGTAACAAATGGTGACCTTGCTTAGGATTTTGTGAACAGTATAAATTTTTGCAGAGTTGTACAACATTTGTTTGTTTGTATTTTAGCGTGCATATTGAAGAATTTTTTTTTTTTGTATGGCAATTAGTAAAGCATTTAAGAGACTCCAGTTAATTTAGTAATTAGTGCTTGCATAGGAAGTTTAACACTTTTGTCTTGAGAATTTTTTTGTGGACTTCAGTATGTCGTGCATTAGCACTGACGATGAGCGAGAGATGTCACTTGAAGGTGTGCCGTTAGTAACCAGTGAGGATGATGCTAGAGTTTTTGTGAGTAAGCGGTACCACGTGACGGAGGAGAGGCTGACTGGGGTGGATGTTTGTGGCTTGCACCTGATAGCCAAGGTTTTGGGCATTTCCAATGTAGTAGGGATGTCCAAGGGGGAGCTGATTTCCTGGGTGTTGCGTGGGCGACATGGGGTTTCGGAGGAGAGGGCGTTTGGGGGGGTTCCTCCCCAGATCCCCTCTCACTCGACTCCCACAGTGCCGTCCACTCAGTTACCGGAGGTTAGCACTCTCCCACAGAGGGATGAGAATTGGCAGATTGGAGTGCCCTCGGGTGGTGCACATGGTGGTTCCCCAGTTTTTGCCCCCCCTCCTTCAGTAGTGGCAGCTCCCTCTTCCTGCCTGTCTCCAGATATGGTATTTAGACTTGAGCTTGCTAAGATTGAGGCTAGGAAGCAGGAGAATGAGACTAGGAGGCATGAGATTGAGGTTAGGAGGCAAGAGGATGAGACCAGGAGGCATGAGGCTGAGCTTTGGTACGACTCAGAGAAATATTGTGCTAAATTAGATTTAGAGAAGACTCGTGCAGAGCCGACAGGGACTCGGATGGGCCGTGAGGGCCAAGTAAGAGAACAGTCCTTGGCCCAATTAGTCAAATTGGTGCCGGTATTTAGTGAAACTGAAATCCCAGAATTTTTTAATCGTTTTGAGAAGAAGTGTAGGGAGCATAATTGGCCTGAAGAGAAGTGGGCAGCTCTAGTCTCCTCAAGACTTACGGGTAAGGGTCTGAAGGCTTATGATGCACTGCCTTTAGACTCTTGCATTGACTACCCAGAATTGAAGAGAGCTGTCCTACGGGCATACGAGTTGCAACCGGAAACATATCGATTGAAGTTTCGGGGTGTTACAAAGACTAGGGAGGCGACCTTTCTTGAACATGCCCGGGACTTAAAAGATGCACTTAAAAACTGGACACGTTCTGAGAAAGATGAGACGGCGGAACAGTTGACTGAGCTGTTTCTGCTCGAGCAGTTTTATAAGTGTACTGGTGCAGAAATTACTTTAACTATTAAAGAAAAGAACCCAAAAACTCTACAGGAGGCAGCTGAGATGGCTGACCTCCGGCTATCACTAATTCGTGGGTGCGGGTTTGCCCAGCGTAGTGAGGCAGGTAACAAGGGGCGTGATGCCCCACCCCCCCGAGTTAGTGATATACCTTATGCAAACAAGTACAAGAGCCATGATACCAAGACTGACCACAAGACTAGCACCGTCCCATTTAAGAAGGGGCCGGGCCCTTCCCAGTACCAAGGGAAGCTCAAAGGGGAGTTGGAGTGTTATCATTGTCATAAAAAGGGGCACTTTGCAAGAGTCTGTCCTAGCAAACCACCTACAGCAGCTGTGTCTTTGGCCTGCAACATTGGTGTGTCTCCGAAGTCATCTGAGATTGCCCGGGGCAGTTCGTCAGAGGCTGAGGCACAGCCAATGCAGAAGCACCTGGGAGGCTCGAACCCTGCTCAGGATGTTTTTTTGCGACCATAGAGGGCGGGGTTGCGTGATGTGGGCGGGGCGCAAGCATGGAGTAGAGGTCTTGCGTGATACAGGTGCTTCCCAGACTCTGATGAAAAACTTGACTGGCTACCCTATAAACGCGGCTCGGGTGGTAGTGGTGAAGGGTATTAATGCAACTCGGTCATACCCGCTGGTGCGGTTGGAGTTGGAGGTGGATGGTGTGGCACGTGAATTGGATGTCGGGATTGTGGAGAAACTGCCAGTGGAGGGCGTCGACCTTCTTCTCGGCAACGACTTTGCAATGCCCGCTTCTGAGGTTCTACCCTTAGTCGTTGCCGAGAGGCCGGCCGACGTGAGTAGGGAAGAGCAAGAGTGGGTCGAGCGGTGCCAGACACAACCCATGGCGTGTGTTGTCACCCAAGCTCGGGCAGCTAAAGTGTCACAGCCTAGTCCTCCGTCTTCGGACCAGCGGAGGAACGATCAACAGGAGGAGGCTAAAGCTGGAGTTGGTTTTAAGAGTTTTAACTCGGCGGCTCTCCTGGGTGATTCAGTATTAGCACCATTACTTAATTCTGGAGTAGCCCCTGGGCCTGTCATCGAGAGTGACGAGGCTGGGCATGACGAGTCTCCACGACAGCAACGTTATGTACATCGAGAGAGACAGAGGGAGCAGCCCAGTATCGGGGAAGGTCATGCATTGCTCCGGGAGCAGTTAGATCGCTTGGCACCCTCAGATATACGTCGGTTGCAAGTAGAGGACCCTGAGCTCCAAACGTGTGCTAATGGAGCTGTAGAGCTCGACGAGGACGGCGATGCACAGCCAGGAGATTTTTTGTGTTTAGAAGGCATCCTCTATAGACGTTTTCAAGACCCTAAACGTAGTGGGCAAAAGGGGTCCGGAGTAGTGGACCAGTTGGTGGTGCCACGGGAGTGCAGGGATAGCCTACTGAGGTTGGCGCATGACATACCACTGGCAGGACATCAAGGGGTGCTTGAGCGGTGGCATGCTACACTTGAAAGCATGCTCAGGTGTTGTTGTGCTGACAGCTGTATGGGTTGGGATCTTGGATTGCCTTGTGTGCTGTTTGCTGCTCGGGAGGTGCCTGGTGAGAGCCTGGGATTTGGTCCCGGCGAGCTGATTTTTGGACACCGTGTCGGGGGCCCCCTTAACATGCTGAAGGAGGTTTGGGAGGGGACTGTGCAGCCTTGTCCATTATTGGAGTATGTGCTTGAGGGCCGTGAGCGCATGCTTGGGAGTCTGGAGATGGCGGGTGGAAGTTTGACAGAGTCACAGGCTTTGATGAGGGACAGGTGTGATCGCAGGGTGAGGCTCCGGAAGTTCACTGTAGGACAAGAGGTATTGATTTAAAGGTTTAAGATTTAAAGGTTTTCTATGCAAACGCTCGTAGCATACGCAATAAATTTTCAGATTTAGAGGAGCTAGTGTTTACAGAAAATTATGATGTGATTGGCATAACAGAATCTTGGCTCAATACAGAAGATAGAGACTTTTTAGCAGAGTATTCACTTCCCGGTTATGTAATGTTTGAGAAAAGCCGAATAAATCGAAATGGAGGTGGCGTTTTACTTTATATCAAAGAAAGTCTTAACCCTACCCTCTTGTCAAAACCTCAAATTGTGAACGTCGACGCATCTTTTGTGCTAATAAAGAATAATAAAGGTACCAAAATAATACTTGCATTAATATACAGACCTCCAGCTCAATCAGTGCAAACTGACCGAGAAATTTACGAACAAATTGCAGATGTAAGTAACTCACAAGATACCGTAATTTTTGGTGACTTTAATTTACCTGTGACCAAGTGGGGCGATACTCTTACTTCACACTCCGGACATGACTTGTATACGAACTTGCAAGAGAGTTCGCTTTATCAATTTGTTGGAACGCCGACCCGTGGTAATAACGTTCTTGACATTGTACTTGCAACAAAAGAAGAATTAATAGAGAATTTGAATGTTGGTGATGAATTCAGTAACAGCGACCATCATACGATAACTTTCACTTTAAAGTTTACTAGTAACGAACCAAATAGTAGCATCGAAAAAGTCCCTAATTTCAAGAAAGCAAACTTCCATAAACTTAGAGCTATGTTTAAAGAAACTGACTGGAGCTTTTTAATTAACAATAACGACATAAATACATCTTGGAAGTTATTCGAAGCCACTTACCTAAAAGCAGTGCAAGACTGCATACCATCGAAAACTCGGCGTCCAGGCCATAATAATAAGCCCAAATGGTGGAATAAAGATATTTCAAACTGCCTGCTTGCTAAAAAATTTGCTAATGATAGATTAAAATCCTCACAAAATGACGAAGAACGGCTGAAATTTGTAGAGCTACGACGCAATGCCAAAAAGTTAATTAAGCAAAGTAAAAAGACCTTAGAGTTACATATTGCGAATCAAAGTAAAACAAACCCGAAAGAATTCTATAGTTATATCAGAAAGAAAAAAGTAGTTACTTCAACTGTTGGACCGTTAGTCGATGAAAATGGAGAATACACCAAAGACGAAGAACAAATGAGTAATGCCCTCAATACCTTCTTTGCATCAGTTTTTACAACAGAAGACCTCAGTGATATCCCTACACCATCGCCGATTCAGATTGATAATTCAGATGTTTTAAGCAATATCACCGTTACAGAGAGAAAAGTATTGAATTGTTTAGATAAACTCAAGGTAAATAAAACGCCTGGACCTGATACAATCTCGCCTAGAGTTCTAAAGGAAGCTAAGGATGAGCTCTCTAAACCACTGACATTACTATTCAATAAATCCTTGCAGTCTGGAACTATGCCCGATCAGTGGAAGCTAGCCATCGTAACACCGATATTCAAAAAAGGCAGCAAATCCCTATCCAGTAACTATCGTCCAATTAGCTTAACCTCAGTTGTATGTAAAATGCTAGAAACGGTCATACGAGACAGACTCGTAAATCACTTAGAGGAAAATAACATACTTAAAGATACTCAACAGGGCTTTCGTAAAAAACGTTCCTGTTTAACAAACCTCTTAGACTTCTTCCACGATATCCTCAACCTCTACGATGAGAGTAAAGCTGTAGATATTATATACCTTGATTTTCAAAAGGCCTTTGACAAAGTTCCCCACAAACGTTTACTGCTAAAACTAAAAGCGCATGGAATACAAGACGGTGTGTTGAAATGGATAGAAAATTGGCTCAGCGACAGAAAGCAAAGAGTAGTCATAAACGGTAAGGCATCAAAATGGACCAATGTAAGTAGCGGGGTACCCCAGGGATCGGTACTAGGACCAATTCTCTTTCTAATTTACATCAACGACATAGATGAGGGTCTCACCTGTACAATCTCAAAATTTGCTGACGATACAAAAATTGCAAATAGCGTACTCTCAAAAGAACAAGTTGACGATATGCAACACAATCTAGATAAATTGTCATGTTGGGCCCAAATTTGGCAAATGAGTTTCAATGCGGATAAATGTAAAGTACTACATATCGGATACCTAAATGAGAAAGCAAACTATTCGATGAATGGCACTCAGCTTAAGAATGTAAACAGAGAAACCGATCTGGGAGTAACAATATCGAGTAACCTAAAACCGAGTCAACAATGTTCAGAAGTTGTTAAGAAGGCAAACAAAATAATTGGCTTTATAGGCAGGTCATTTGAGCATAAATCCAAAGAAGTTATCCTAACCCTTTACAATTCCTTAGTCCGCCCTCTTCTGGAATACTGCGTTCAATCCTGGTGCCCTTATTACCAAAAAGATATAAACAAGCTAGAACGAGTTCAACGTAGAGTTACCAAAATGATACCTAGCCTAAAGAACAAACCATACGAAGAGCGTCTTAGAGAATTAAATCTATTTCCTTTAACCCAGCGCAGATTAAGAGGCGACTTAATTCAAGTGTTCAAAATCATCAAAGGCATCGACAATATGAACTGTAGTAAGTACTTCACTATCGACCAATCTAATTACACGCGGGGAACGGTTGCAAAATTATTGGCAAATCTTTTAACTCGCACGAATCTAAGAATTTCTTCTTCAATCGAGTTGTCAACTTGTGGAATGGGCTTCCCCGAAACGTTATAGACTGCATCACCGTTGATTCATTTAAACTCCGCCTAGACAAATATCTCGCATCAAACCCGCGACTGACTGCGTTTGTAAATGAATAACTTTATTTTATCCCCCCCTCAGTTACTAACCCATCTGTCCCCTACTAACTTCCTAATCCTGCCACGGACATTAGTTCCAGGGCAGTAATTCCCTTTCCAATGTTCCCTTACCCACTCTAAACCACTGTTTGGACACTTGATCCTCAGTGTTTTGGAGGACAAGCAACCTAGAAGGGTCACTGGATCTGTTGTTGCTTGATTTCCTTTGTACTCCTTTGATTTTGTTGCCTTTGGTTGGTAACCCCCTCTCTGCGAAGTACACTGGACCTTGTGGAATTGTAGAACAAATTTCAGACTTAGATTGCCTTGTTGCCACTCCAGACAGGAGGAAGGAGAACCAGTTGTGTCACGTGAACCTTGTTAAAGAGTATGTGAGGCGCCCCTCTGAGCCTCTCACTGTCCCTGTGTTGGCTTGTTGCGGCCGTGGTGGAGAAGGAGAGGGGGACAGTCAAGCTTCAGAGGAGGATAGCTGGGATCAACATGTTTCAGCGGATCGGTGGGCGGGGAACTCGAGCCTAAGGGCTGACGAGGCTATAGCTCATTTGCCTGAGCCGCAATTTGATGCTATCCGTCAGTTGTTCGGTTCATACCCCACTGTATTTGCTGAACACCCAGGCCTCACTACTCAGGCTATGCATGATGTTGACGTGGGGGACCATCTACCCTTTAAGTCAATCCCGTACCGTGTGCCCCCCATAAAACTACCAGCTCTGAGGGATGAGTTGGAGTATATGCTCGGTAGAGGGTTGATAGAGAAAGGCACAGTTAAGTGGACTTCCCCCGTAACACTGCAGCCTAAGCCAGATGGCAAGGTACGCTTTTGTATTGATTTCCGTAGGTTAAACGGTTTGACTCCAACTAACCCATATCCTCTTCCTCGGGTTGATGATAGTGTTGACAAAATTGGTAATGCTCGTTTTTTGTCTAAAGTAGTTTTAGTAAAAGGTTACTGGCAAGTACCTTTGTCCGAGCGTGCTAAAGAGGTATGTGGTTTTGTTGTGGACGGGAGTACCTACCGGTGCAATGTTATGCCTTACGGACTTAAGAATGCACCAGCAACGTTTCAGAACCTGATGAATGAAATTGTAAAGGACATTCCAAATTGCACCGTATATTTGGACGATGTAATCATTTATGATGACGACTTTGAGAGCCATTGTGAGCACCTTGAGACCTTGTTCCGGAAACTTAGTGAAGCAGGTCTGGTAGTAAATTTGGCAAAGTGTGACTTCGTAAAAGCCACTGTGCAGTACCTTGGGTTTGTAGTGGGAAGGGGACAGGTGTGCCCTCCTCAGAACAAGGTACAGGCTATCAATAAATTTCCGCACCCAACAATCAAGAAGCAGATTATGAGATTCTTGGGTATGATAGGCTACTACAGACGCTTCATAAAAGGTTACTCAACGGTGTTGGCACCTCTCACAGATTTGTTATCTAAAGACAAAAAGTTTTTGTGGGCACCTGAGTGTGAAAAGGCTTTCACTTTGGTGAAACATTTGCTATGTACTCACCCGATACTCAGGGCCCCAGACTTTAACAGGCCTTTTCAGCTGGCAACAGATGCTAGTGGTGTAGGGGCTGGTGCCGTCTTGCTACAGACAGACAATGAAGGTGTGGAACACCCAGTAAGTTTCTTTTCTAAGAAGTTCAATGCTGCACAAAAGAACTATTCTACAATAGAAAAGGAATTACTGGCGATTGTGCTGTCGCTCAGGCACTTCGAGGTGTATGTTCCAGCCTATGGCCCAGTCGTGGTTATCTACACTGATCATCACCCTTTGAGATTCCTGAATCAATTTCACAATCGCAATATGAGACTGACCAGGTGGTCTTTGATGTTGCAGGAGTATAACCTGGACATCCGTCATATTGCTGGATGTGACAATGTGATCGCGGATTGTTTATCAAGGGTGGATGATCAGTCGTAGGCTATCACAGGTGTGTGGGTTTGAGTGGAGGAAAATAGGCTGCCCTTATAGTGCAGCCGGAAAAAAATATATTAAAATATAAAAATCATATAAAAACTCTTTCTTTTGATATAGGTAATCGTAAAAGTTTGTCATAGCCTATAGAGTTTGAGTAGTCCACGAACTATCAAACGGCTGAGCTGCTGTAAGCTCGCTCTGGGAGCATGATATTGTGTCTTTTTGCTATTGTTGGGAGGAGTTATAAAATGTGATTTTTTTTTTTAATAATAATATGTGTTTTGGTGATAAACTCAGCTTTGTTTTAGTGCCATGCGGTCGCTGGGTGTGAGGGGCTTGATAGGGTTCTGTGTTTGTCAGATTTTAGCTCAGGGTTGAGCAAGTAAAATCTTGGGGGAGGTGTGACGCATGTCCAGTGTGAGCACTGCTGTACAGAACGCCTAGTCATGCCCAACTCTCGCTAGGATCGTCAGGGCAGGAACTTTGGCTGTAGTCTATGTAGAGTTTCCTAACTTAGTTCATGTGAGCCGTTGTACTATAAGTAATATGAATATGTATTTTGTTTTCATCTGAGTCAACGAGTTCTATTTTATATCATTAGTTATAAGTATTGTGTGTAAAACTTATTTGTAATGATGGGAGAGGCAGCCACAGTTGGGGGTCAGTGGGTGCGCCATGCGGGAGGTGGGCCTAACTCACTAGCACTCCCCCCCTCCCCTCCCCTCAGTGCTAGGAAAGCCTTTGTCTATCCCAGAGGAGAGAGAGAAATTACGTAATGATTGTCAGTGGGCGGTCCTTAGTAGTTTACGTTGGGCTCACTAGAGGGCCGGGTATAAAAAGGGAAGTCTAGCCATTTTTTCATCAGAACTCATTAGGCAGAGCGACTTCTCATTTCCCTTGCTAACTATATATATTCTTCTGACTGATGTGAACTTTCTCTACTACCTTGCATTCTTATCTCCTCTTTTCCCTACCCTTTTTAACTTCCATGGTCCCGTTGGTGCAGAGCTAGTCAGCCAACGTATTATCGCTTGAGTTCTCACGAGATACATGCCTATTAGATAGCCTATTTTGGAAGGGTTAACTTAGAATAGGATTGATTTGTTTGTTGCACTTGTATATGCATTTCCCTGTGTGTTATTATTATTATTCCTGTTTTCTGCTAGTCTAGGTAATGCTAGACTGGGGTAAGGCTTTTCTGTGTTACGAGTTGTTGTTTGATGCAGTGGTTAAGCGATAAACCTGCATACTCGTTTCGGTTCAGTGAAGCCTAGGTTGTCTTCGCGGCTGACTGTGTTGAGTTAATAATTTACAGTGCGTGAGGGCAAGAGCCTAACCACCCTGTATTTTATTAACAGTTTGTTTTTACTTTGTCAAGGAGCCGGGAGAAAACCAGATACAAGGGATCTGGATTTCTCAAAGTGCACTTGTTAGTTTTAACGTAATACTTTAAACAGTTGTGAGGACTTCGCTAGGCTACGAGCCGTTTTTGCTCAGTCACTGCTACCTTTTTGCCTACAGTACCCCAGCTAGACTTTACTCGATTAGTAGATACAGAATAGTATTGAAGCTTTCCTTATGTATGATATTGTTTATGCACTATTGATTTCATGTGTTGCAAGCTTGGCTACTTTAGTGATTAGTGGCCCACGAGCACAATCCGAGTAGGCTATTGCCGTTGCATTTGCGGAGTACTTCTTTTTAATGTTTGCCATTTACTATTGCATATTCTTTTAATTATTCTTATGCCAATTTAAACCTTTAATAGTATTTAATTGCCAGTGTTTTTCTTATTGAATTACTGTTCAAAATCCGATACGTACTTCTTACGAGCATCCGAGAAGCATCTAACTTTTTTCAGAAGATTCCTTGCTCGATGCTTAAGGACTATTAATTAACGTAACGTAATAGTGCCGATCCGAAGTAGAGGGTGGAGGACTTCTTAAGTTCTTAGTCAAGGGTGGATTACTTCGGCTTCGGCCAACACTATTCTTTGGTGTTGTTGTTTCTTACTTCATTGTTTGATTGTTGACCAGACTAGATAATTCCTGTCTCTTTATTAGTCTGTTGTTGAACACTAGTACCGAGTTCTTGTATACCCCGTTATAGCAGATTGAACTCTGGAGGGTATTGGTGTTTTTTGTTCGGCTGGCAGTACTCAGGGGTTGGGATCGTGTGTTTCCGTTGTGGCAGCGAGCCGTATTCGAGTCCTGATTGAGAGCCCTTGTGTACCCGTGCCAGGTCGTAACACCACGACACGAGAATCATGTCCCTGGTCCAATGAAGATTGCAAGGCATGGGTGAGTGTCAGAAGCGCATCACATGTACCCAGTCCCTTACGAAAACCAAACTGTGAGTTTGGTGTCAAATTATGACTATTACAATAAGAGGAAAGGTGTCTGGACAAAAGCCTCTCATAGAGCTTGGATAGGATAGGTGTAATGGAGATACGGCGATAGTCATTAGGAGATGATGAGGCAGTATTTCCCTTTGTAATAGGAGTGATAATAGCCTTACGCCAGCAAAGAGGAAAACTACCTGATTTCAAAAGCAACCTAAACAACACGGCCAATTTAGGTGCCAAGACCACTGCAACCTTTTTAACCCTTAATTGGAGGCGCGCAACATAAGTCGTATGAAGTAAATCTGGCCTAAATGGCGGCACGCGACATAGGTCGAGTTGGTAATTCCCGCCCTAATTTAAGTGGAAAGCAAAATCTAGCGGTCAGGCGGTGTACTACTAGGTCCCACACACACATCCCCACCGTGTGAGCTTGGCTCAGTACCGCTCTAGCCGCCGTGATGGAGAGACAAGATTTGCCTGTGTTCGATTCGGTGCCCGCCCCTAGTACGTCGCGCCAGCCAAGCCGTAAGGCCCCGCTCTCAGCCGAGGAGTTAGTTCTGCTGATGAACTCTTCAGCGGTGTCTAAAATATTGTTGACTGAAACCATGGAAGGGCTTGGTGATAGTGGGGGAAGTGAGGAGGAAGAAGAAATTGAAGATAAGCCTGTCATCGGTTTTCACAAACGCCATAACTTGCGGGGCGAAAATGGTGAAGGTGGGAAGGAACAGAGTGTTGTAGACGTTGAAGATGCCGACGAGTAGCTTGGCTAACACTCTGATGTGGGTGTTGGTAAGTACAATGTACATTTATATTGTTTGAGCGATTGATTTAGCCTACAATCATTTTATTATTGGCGTAATGTCGGTACATTTCTTACGGGAATACAAGCAACGAAGATTGTGGTGTTGGTCTTCCTATAGCAACGAAGATTGTGGTGTTGGTCTTCCTATACATATGGGATATACAGTATAGGCTATCTGCATGAGACTTTGAAATGGCTTGCAAGTTTGATTGCAAGCGATTGCAATCATTTTATTATTGGCGTCTAGGCCTAGGCCTATGTCAGCGTATACGGTACATTTGTTACGGGAATACAAGCAACGAAGATTGTGGTGTTGGTCTTCCTATATTACGTTTCCATTCATTTTATAGGCATATATATCACGGTGTACAGTAGAATATTTTCATTACGCATGTGTCTTTGAAATTGCTTGCAAGTTTGATAGCAAGCGATTGAAGATTGTGGTGTTGGTCTTCCTATATTACGTTTCCATTCATTTTATAGGCGTATATATCACGGTGTACAGTAGAATACTTTCCTTACGCATGTGACTTTGAAATTGCTTGCAAGTTTGATTGCAAGCGATTGCAATCATATTATTATTTATTGCTTGCGAGTTTCCATTCATTTGATAGGCGGATATATCACGGTGTAGGGTAGATTTCATACTATGAAATCTACCCTACACCGTGATATAATTATACGCCTATCAAATGATGGCAATCATATTATTATTTATTGCTTGCGAGTTTCCATTAATTTGATAGGCGTATATATCATGGTGTAGGGTAGATATACTATGAAAGCTACCCTACACCGTGATATATACGCCTATCAAATGATGGCAATCATATTATTATTTATTGCTTGCGAGTTTCCATTCATTTGATAGGCGTATATCACGGTGTAGGGTAGATTTCATAGTATGAAATCTACCCTACACCGTGATATATACGCCTTTCAAATTATGGCAATCAATATACGGTATATATATATATATATATATATATATATATATATATATATATATATATATATATATATATATATTTATATATATATATATATATTATATATATACCGTATATTTATTGTTCCATAATTATATGATATTTTTGCGAAATTTACTTTCTCTCTCTCTGTTCCTCTTTCTCTTTCTCCTTCGTTCTGCCCATCTGTCTTTGTGTGACTCACTGATTACTGTAGGCCACTCCTCAAACAACCCTTTTATCACCTACCCCCGGGTAGTACCACCAAGTAGGATTTTCTCTCTCTCCCTCCTTTATTCATTTCTTTATTCATTTCTTCGCGTGACTCCCTGTTGATTGCAATCATTTGATAGGCGTATATATCACGGTGTAGGGTAGATTTCATAGTATGAAATCTACCCTACACCGTGATATATACGCCTATCAAATGACGATATCAATATACGGTATATATATATACATATATATATATATATACCGTATATTTATTGTTCAATATATGGTATTTTTGCGAAATTTACTTTCTCTCTCTCTCTCTCTCTCTCTTTCTTTCTCTTTCGTTCTTCCCATCTTCCTTTGTGTGACTCACTGTTTACCAGGTCCCCAGAATTCCCTTTTATCAATTACCCCCGGGCAGTACCACCAAGTAGCATTTTCTCTCTCTCCCTTCCGTTCTTCCTTTCTTAATTCATTTCTTCGTGTGACTCCCTGTTGATTGCAATCATTTGATAGGCGTAGGCTATATATCACGGTGTAGGGTAGATTTCTTTCCTTACGAAGGTGACCTTGAAATTGCTAGGACTCTTCTCTCTCTTTTCGTAAGGAAAGAAATGTACCGTACATATATATATATATATATATATATATATATATATATATATATATATATATATATATATAATTATATACCGTATTTTGATTGCAATCATTTGATAGTCGTACATATCACCATGTACGGTACATTGTAAGGAATGAAATCTACCGTATACCGTGATATATACGCCTATCAAATGATTGCAATCAATATACACCAATATACAGTATATAATTATATATATATATATATATATATATATATATATATATATATATATATATATATATACCGTGTATTGATTGCAATCATTTGCAATCATTATCCTGAAGCCAGGATATCCCCCACGCCGGCAAGCGACTCTGATGGCGGGCAGGCACAGCCATAGCAGGGACCACCACAACAGGGAGAGCCACATCAAGGTGCCCGGTGAAGGGCCCGAAGAGGTGCTCGGGGACGTGCTCGGGGTGGTGCCCCGGGAGGTGCCCCGGGAGGTGCCCCACGAGGGGTCGGGAGGGGCAGGAGGCCGGACGAGCCACCTCCCTTTCAGTGGGAGGACTGCGAGCCTCGGGATATGCCTGGGGTTCTACCACATTTTGATAAGGGAAAAAATGGCATCCAGCCTGGCTTTCCCTGCACAGAGGATGATACCCCTTACCATTACTTCCGAGCATTCTTTGACGATGAATTGCTCGGGGACATGGTAAGGGAGACAAACCTATATGCAAGGCAGCACTCCGAAGAGATGGCCTCGCCCCACATGAGGAGTTGGACGCCCATCGATATCCCTGAGCTCCTCGTGTTTTTGGGCCTCACCATGCTAATGCCCCACATGAGAAAGCACAACATGCTGGATTATTGGCTGATGCATGACATTAGATCAACGCCAGTCTTCAATATGTACATGCCCAGGGATCAATACCGACAAATTCTCAAGTGCTTGCACTTTGTAGACAACACTGCGGCACACGGAGCTGACAAGCTTTGGAAAATCCGGCCATTCCTGAACTCCCTCCTGAACAGGTATCGCCGGTTTTTCAAACCTTTTCAGAATGTCGTGATCGATGAGTCCTTGATCCTCTTCCGTGGACGTCTCTCTTTCCGGCAGTACATTCCGTCGAAGCGTCACCGCTTCGGGATCAAGTTCTTTGTACTGTGTGACTGCGAGACAGGATACGTGCTGGACCTCATCATCTACACCGCTACTGATGTGGACATTCCAAACGACCCTCTGGGTCTTTCAGGGGCGGTTGTGAAGACACTGATGGAGCCGTATCTTGTACACCGACAATTTCTACACCTCTCCTCTCCTTGCCAGGTATCTCCTTACAAGGAGCACGGGAAGCTGTGGAACTGTCAGGGCAAACAGGAAACACTGGCCCAAGTTTCCTGTTACACGGAAAGGAGACATCTTCCGGAAGAAGAGCAGCAGTGACAGTATACTGGCTATTTGTTGGCAAGACACAAAGCCAGTCAATGTCCTCTCCACCTTCCACAAGTCCACAATGCGAGATAGCGGGAAGAAGAGATACCAGGTGGACCCTGTCACCCGCGACAAGCATCTAGTAGCTATCTCCAAACCTGACCTTGTTATGGACTACAATATAAGCATGCGGTTGGTGGATAAGAGTGACATGGAAATCACTGCTGTTGACTGCCTCAGGAAGACGTGTAAGTGGTACAAGAAGGTCGTACTCCATCTTTTTGATGTGACTATCCTGAATGCGTACAACCTGTGGATGACGCGGACAGGAAAGAAGAGCTCTGTAAGGCTGTTCGCGAAGGACATCATCGACTCCATCCTCAGGAAGCACGGAACCACACGTGTGCTACCACCTCCGAGGCCGATCGTGAATCTGCCTGCCCGCCTTGAGTGCTGGGACTACCTCACGACCCACAAGATTGTGTTTTGCCCCCGCTCAGCATCACAAATCGCAGCCAACCGGAAGCACGGACTGAAGCAGTGCCACGTCTGCAGACACACAACAAGGAGGAACCAAGTCAGGAAGGAAAGCACGTTCATGTGTAGTCATTGTAATGTGGGACTATGCGCTTCTCCTTGCTACATCGAGTACCACACACTGGAACACTTCTAGACCTCCTCCAAGACCTCCTCCTCTAGACCTCTTGCCAATCATTCATAACTTCATTCAATCATTCATTCATCTATTTCAAACTACCTCATGAATTCATGTCATTCAATCATTCATATGGTGGAATAGCACACTACCCAAACACAAGTGCATTCATCATCATCAGCAACATCACCCATTACATACATAAGTTTCGAATCTCATCCATCCATCTGCTTCTTGGTCCACCTCATACATCCATGTCATTTGTCTACCTCAATCACATTCATACATTCGCTATAGGCAGTTCTTCCTTTTCCCTACCTCAATCATATAACTGCCTTTTCCCTACCTCAATCACATAACTGCCTTTTCCCTACCTCAATCATATAACTGCCTTTTCCCTACCTCAATCACATAACTTCCTTTTACCTACCTCAATCATATAACTGCCTTTTACCTACCTCAATGATATAACTGCCTTTTGTCTACCTCAATCACATGTGGATTACACCTCCTGGGAACACCACAAAATAAAATGAGTCGTCAACAATACCCCATAGGGTGATTGGGAAATGTGTTGAAATAATATTTTATATAAAACAAAACAAAAATTCCTGCAAAGCAAGCGAAACAGAGAGAGAGAGAGAATGCACGCCTATATATATATATATATATATATATATTATATATATATATATATATATAATATATATTTATATATATATATATATATATATATATATATATATATATATATATATATATGATTGCAATCAATATACACCAATATACAGTATATATATATATATACCGTGTAATGATTGCAATCATTTGATAGGCGTATATATCACCATGTACGGTACATTGTAAGGAATGAAATCTACCGTATACCGTGATATACACGCCTATCAAATGATTGCAATCAATATACACCAATATACAGTATATATATATATATATATATATATATATATATATACTGTGTATTGATTGCAATCATTTGATAGGCGTATATATCACAGTGTACGGTAGATTGTAAGGAATGAAATCTATAGAAGGATGAGAAATGAAAGAGAGAATACTGAAACAACTGAAGATAGAGTGAAAAAGATATATATAATTATACAGAAATATTACAAGCAGATAAAAGAAATAGAGTTAATAGTTAGAGAAAATAATAATGAGAATTACATATACGGATGAGGAAGAGAGAGAGAAAGAGAGAATACCGAAACTGAACTGAAGAAATAGTGAAAAAGATATAATAATACAGAAATATTACAAGCAAATAAAGAAAGAGGGATTAGAGAAAATAATAATGAGAATTAAATATACGAAAGAGAGAAATATAGAGAAGAGAGAAAGGGAGGGAGGGAGAGAGAGTGAGACAGAGCGCGTACGAAGGAGAAAGGGGGAGAGAGAGTGAGAGCGAGCTAGCCAGAGTGAGAGAGAGAGAGTCAGACAGACAGACAAGAGGAGTGAGAGAGAGAGAAAGAGAGAGAGAGTGAGAATACAGAGAATACAGAAATAAGGAGAAATAAGAGAAAATAAGACTGCTTACCGAAGGAATAATAGACGCGCGTGAGGCCGAAGTCAGGACAAAGCGAACGCATCCAAACGCGCCAGGGAAATAGACCAAAAAGTAGCCTCTCTTCCTCACCTCCTCCCACCCTCCACACTCGCTCACCACTTCCAGAATAGACTTCCATGGGGAGACCGAGAGTTCCTCGTTTCAAATATTATCGTTTCGTTCCGATTGGAGCCATAGTAATGGCGCTAGGACGAGTGAAAGTGAGCGAATATTTCGGGATTGTGCCCGCTGGGCGGCTTGGTGTAAAATACCGCCTAGCCCGCCAATAAGGTGTTAAATGGAGGGTTGAGTGTATATGATAACATGTGTGTATAGTAAGTGTGTAACATATCACGTTTATGAGATAGGTTGGGTGTGAAAGGGATCTGCCTTGTGGGGGTCACTTGGCTCTCTGCAAACTTCCATTTTCATCTTGGTAGTATGTGTAAGGGATCTGCCTCATTTATACTAGTGTGCAAATAAGAGAGAGAGAGAGATTGGCTGTGTAAGGGATCTGCCTCTCTCATAACAGAGTTGTAGATATGTGAGATAGGCTACCTAGTGCTATGGTGGGATCAAGAACAATAGAGAATTTCAAGATAGTCATAGTCATATGAACGAAATGGGTTGGATGTGAAAGGGATCTGCCTTCTGTGGACCACTTGTTTCTCTGCAGACTCCCATGTTTATCTTAGTTGCATGTGTAAGGGATATGCTTCATTTGTACCGGTGTGAAAACAAACGAGCGAGAGAGAGAGGCTGGGTGTGTAAGGGATCTGCCTCTATTTGTTTAGTAACAGAGTTGTAGATATGTGGAATAGACTACCGAGTGCTATAGTGGGATTAAGAACAATAGAGTTCAACATAGAATTAGATAGGACGAGATAGGTTGGGTGTGAAAGGCTGCCACGGGCGTGTCTGGCAACCATTTTGGATATCATATCAAAAGTTGCCCAATACAAAAATGCACTTTGTGTCAAAGTTTGGTCCCAATCCGACAAGCGGTTCCGGAGTTATTGCATAAAAACCGGACTATATATAATATTATGGAAGAATGCAATACTCTTGAACCCCTGAAGACGTTGCTTGCTGCATGAGGGAGAAGGGAACGTAAGTCACACCACACCAAAAATAATCAAAACTTTGAAGGTCCATAATATTGTTATTAAAGTAAGCATTTGACAAAGGAAGGAATTGTTAAAAACCTTAGCCAATACTCTGCTATTCACCAAAAATTAATTTGAATTAATTATTATTTGGTAGGGTAGGTATAATATAGGTAGGTTGGTTAAATAATTGGTGAAATTCGGAGGGACTCGAACTATTTTGAGAGTTATATTTAATAAAATGTATGGATCTGAATGATGAAATTAAGAATTATTAAGCAAATATCGCGGATACGGGAAAGCCTATAGACTGAAAACGTTGTATAGGTACCGAATACGGTTTTAAATTAATTTAAGAATATACAGTTTTCAATGCTGCGGCCAAACTATTCCACCAATTTCTATTCTTTTGGTACCAAAACGTTCGGAATTGCGAGCCTAACCCACCTACGAAAACATGGCTTTGATCATCAACGTAGTTTTCAAGATGTGGATTTTTAACCCTCTCCGTCATATATGACGCGATCGCGTCATATGGCGGTTTGCCCAAAGGTATCATATGACGCGATTGCGTAATATGAACTAAGTGAAATAGCTTAATAATAAGTTTATGACGTGATTTGCGTCATATTGATCTCAGTAAGTTTGGTAAGTTAGATCATGATCTGTCGGTTGGTGGCAACCCTAAATTCCTAAATTCCTCCGATTTCCAACGGTCCCTCAGTGTGAGAAAGAGTGTTGTGGGGGAAATACCGGGCGCTTGGGCAACCCCTAACTTTCGTAAGTAAATATGTCGGAAAGAGTTAAGTGTATTTCAAGTTTTTTTCAAGATTGCCGAAAAAACCCCACATGCAAAGCAAAACCTTTTCCTTAACATTTGCAGAGCATTAGTAGTAAAGTTCATATGCCAAAGCCCAATAATTTCCTATGAGTGGGAGAGACGGTATTTAGGTTTCAAATTTTAGGGGAAATCGGATGCCACGGACCTGTTTGACGCCATTTCGAATGTTTAGCATATCAAAAGTTGCCCAATACAAACACGCACCTTGTGTGAAAGTTTGATCCCGATCCAAAAAGCGGTTCTGGAGTCAATTCATAAAAAACGGCGTGGAAAAATAATTTGGAAGAATAAGAAAATTTAAATATTACAATTGGGGTTCCCCGCAGGGCTCGAACCCCTAATAATAGTAATAATTAAAGTAGAAAAGCTCTCCGCCAACCACCGCGCCCCCTTCTATATGGTTGCACCGTCAGCTGACTTTGACAGTTCTTGGCCACCCATGCCACACCTCCCCAGCCAACCAATCAGCGGCCTCCATTATCAGAGCACCGAGCTGAACTCTCTACCTCACCTCAGAAGTCGCTCTCTTTCTCTTCCCGAGCAGTTTCCTCTGGTTATACTCGATCCAATACTTCGGTGCCAGCCCTATACTCCCGTAAGCCACTGAAAGATGTTTATAGCTAGCTTTTAGGAACTTATTTTGAGGAGAAGAGAGTGGAGGTGGAGGAGACAAGAATTCTAAGCGAGCGGCCTGCCGCGCGGGCCGCTCAGCCAATCACAGCGCGGGATAGCAGGAGGCGAGACTATAAAGGCTGACAGGGGTCACTCACCCCTCGGAACTCACCGGGTTAACTTCTTGCAACCCGCTTGCTCTCTCTCGCTCGGGCACAAAGGTAAACCAGGAGCCAACCATTCCAGTTACCCTGCCTTTATCTCCAGCAACAACACAGACCACCCCTGATCTCTCCTCACTTTCGCCCACTCGGAGGATACACCATCAGTATCCTGCCGCCTGTCGTCACATTGCTAGTCTACTCACACACAGTCAAGCAATTCAAGAGGGACGACAGACAGTGGACGGGAGTGAGGATTTCCAGAGGAGCTATTGGACAGCTCTGAGGTGGTAACACACAGTTCCAGTACACACACCTGATTCCAGCACCCATAAATATATTTGTTTAAACACCTTACGAGCGGCCTATGCGGTTTATTTATGTGTACCGCCCAGCGGGGTGTTTTTAGCCAAAATAGGGCTGTTTACGTGATCATTTTCATGCCTAAATAAGACCCAGAACGTAAAACAAAGTATCTATCCCTGAAAGGGCATAAACAGAGCTTTCGAATGACACCATAAAGATCCTTGTATGATGGATAGTTTTCTTGCAATAACCGTGCAACGCGAGTGCAAAAAGCATGTAATTCGGTACTTTCGGTACATAATTGAGTATGTAGCGAGTGAGAGAGGGAGGAGGGAGCTGAGATTTGTGTCAGTAGGTTCGCCGCGGTGGTCTGGAGCAGTCATATGCTCGCTAGTCTCCTGCCACCACTTGTCTCTCTCTCTCAGCCACATTACGTGCTGAAATTGCCACTCGACCTATGTCGAGCGCCGCCACATAGTCCAGCTTTATTTAACTCGACTTAAGTGGTGAGCCGCTTTTTAAGGGTTAAGGACCCATATTAGGCCCGCATAAGATTCAAGGAGAAAGAGAGAAAATGTTTGACAACCCTGGTGGTTCCCATAGAAATTGGTGTGTCCTTCTAAGACAAGACTAATGAAAAAATAATTTAGACTAATCTGTATCTATAAAATTATGATGTGTATTAATTAGTTATTTTTGTTAGCAAAGGCGTAATGCCAAGAGTTGTTATTAGATAGGATCTGATAGGAAAGATTTAAGTATAAAGTAAAGAGGAGAGGGAAAGATACATTCTTCTAGACTAAGGGGCAACCAATAAGTTTAAGGGGAAAAAGTTTTGTTTAGTTGCCCGATAGATCAGCTATAGCTAGGGAAGGACACTAGTCCGCCTAAAGTCACGAACTAATATTGTTAATAATGAAACTATATAGAAGGACACTACTCCGCCTAAAGTCATGAACAAATTTGTTAATAAGGAAACTATATACTGTAGAAGGACACTAGTCCATACGACTCACAGGTTTCTTATGTTTAGAAATGAAGTTATATACATGAAAATAGGAAGGGTCATTGGGCCAGTAAAAGGAAAAGTGTAAAGGATATTCCTCAGAAGTTATGTAGAGGAATCTAATCATGAATCTGTTCCGTGTAGGCGTTATGGAGGCACGGCTTGTCTTTTGTTAAAATGGTTATTGATTAAGATATATTGTAAACATAGCGTGTTTGTAATAGGATTACGTGAAAGTATAATTCGAGGGTGTTATTGAGATACATATTGTAACCCATGTAATTGGAGTAACTGGGTGACAGAACCCAATATTATATTTGAGAGGGAACTTGTGATTCCGGCCGGTAACTTTGTGAGACTTTATATAAGGTTAAGGTACTTGTGTAGTAACGACGGTTGTGTCAGATGAGTTAATAGATTATATGTATTGAAGCCTTGGTCTCGGGAGTAGACACAGAAGGCCCAGTGGATGTGGTTAATTCTTAAGAATAGAGGAAGAATATCACTTTTGTTTAAATTAGGTAAATAACGATTGATTCATTAGGCCGTGGTCTCAACAGTAGACACAGCAGGGCCCAGATTAAACTATTTAGGATTAGTAACTAATAACGTGTTTGTTGGATCCAAGTCGACTTGAGTCAATACCTGAATAGCGGGAATTCAGCTAGGGAGTAACGGGAGCTCTAGGGATTCAAAGTAAAACCTATCATGAATCGACGTAATATTCAATCCGTGTCTTGAACTCATCTCGGCCCGAACAAAGAACCCGTTATTAGAGTACTTAGGAAGTTTGTTGAATATAGTATACGAACTTCTAAATGACTGTCGATTTATCCCCCACATTAGTACTATCATAGCAGAAACTAAAATATATACTACATTTTGGTGGCAAGCGGAGGGATTCGACCAATCATTTAGATTGAGTATAATTATCTAACAGAATGACGGGCGTGTTTCCATTCAGATTATGGGAAGATGGGAAGGAAGAAATCGAGCTCTGGATCGAGCAGTTAGAATGTCAGTTCACGCTATTTGACGAGGAGAAAATGGAAAGAAAATCGCCTATGGAAAGGCACACTTAGGCAAGGCCCTGAATGATGTAAGAGTACGTTTGGAGGGACTAGTGTCATGGGCCGAAGTCAAGAGTGCCTTAATCGAAGAATTTGGCCGAAAAACTTCCACCAGAAAAGCCAGAGACAAACTGAAGAGTTTGGAACTCGATGGCAAAAACGTGAGAGCCCTGAGGAGGGAAATCGTTAAGAATGTCAAACTGGCGTATCCTCATATGGATCAAGAGAGCCAGGAAACTGAGATCAGGGAAATTATGATCCAAGCCTGCCCAGTGGAGGTTAGGAAGCACTGCATCATTCATAAGGTCATTACTACTAAGGAACTTATGGAGGTCATTAAAAAGATTATGGAGGCTCGAGAAGTAAAAGAGGAAAAACAAAAAGGGGAGGAGGAGAACCCAAGAAAAGGGTATCCGAGAGCCCCGATCCGATGCTTCATGTGTAGACAGACCGGACACCTAGCTAGGAACTGTACCAACCATCCACAAGTCCCAACTCCTAGATTTGACCCCAGACCCGCACTTCCAAACGATCGACCTCTACCCAAGGGAACCGATCCAAACCGGGGAGGAATGCTTCCGGTAGAATATCGGGGAAACAGAAAACCAGCCAAAAGTCATGATGCCGGAAGAGAGAGAAAGTTTTCTGTGAAACCTCACATAGAAGGGCAGTATAGTGAGGTAAATATCTTAGAGAAACTATAGTCATAAATGGGAAAGCCGCTAACATGTTAATTGATACAGGGGCAAACCGAAGTTGCCTGCTAGAAAATTTCATAAAAAAAAATCAGCAAGAAATGGGCCCATTAAATCAAACCAGTATTCAGTTGTCAGGAGCTGGGGGTCAACCACTGACGATCCTAGTGAGAACTAATACGGCGGTAGTACAATGGAAGGGAATCACATTCACCACCGATGTCTGTGTTTTATCAGGAAAATCAACTAGTGGAGTCGATGGGTATCTGGGGATAGATCTTATGAGTCAGTTGGGAGTAACTATCCAGTGTGGGCCGAAAGACACAACGACCACTCTCCGACCTCAAAGAGTAGCTACCACAGGAAAACTGTCTATCCCTCCTAGATCTTGGAAAATGATAGAGATTCCTCCAACCCCAGGCATGACTGCCGGGATTTTTTAACCTGATGCACAAAATGAGGTGAGAATATCTCCCACCTTTATTACTGCCGACCAGAGGAAACTAGTTCTAGCTAATTTTGGTGATGACACGATTAATTATCAAAAAGGAAAATTGTTAGGACAAGTCACACCCGCTCAACCCACCACTGATGGAACTGACGGACCCATGAACTTACCTGAAATTCCGAAACAATTAACGTCAAATCAAGCCAGTACCTTACATGAATTGCTTTGGATGTACCGAGATGTGTTTGCTCAAAATGAAGGGGACCACGGATCGGCTCGAACCCGACACACCCATGAGATACACACTCAAGGGCCTCCTATTAGGCAACCCTATAGACGACAAAACCCTATTATGAGACAAAAAGAAAAGGAACAAGTTGAGGACATGATTAAGCAGGGGATAGTAATGGAATCCTACAGTCCGTGATCATCTCCAGTAGTCCTATAAAAAAAAAAATGGGTCTACTCGGTTCTGTGTAGATTATCGAAAATTAAACGATGTCACCATCAAAGACGCGCAGCCCTTACCTCGTATTGATGACTCGTTAGAATCACTCAATGGGTCAACCTGGTTCTCTACCCTAGATCTACAGAGTGGATACTGGCAAGTACCCGTTAGGTCAGAGGATCAAGAGAAAACCGCATTTGCCACGAGCGAAGGCAAACTCTACCAGTTTACTGTCTTGCCGTTTGGAGTTTGCAATGGCCCCGCCAGTTTCACTAGAGTCATGGACGAAGTATTGAGGGGATTAACCTGGAAAACTTGTTTGGCTTACTTGGATGATATTATAATCTTTTCCGCTAATTGGGAGGAACATATTCACCAACTACAAGAAGTGTTAGAAAGAATTAGGGGGGCAGGACTTAAACTGAAGCCGTCAAAATGCCCATTAGGGGCCCGTGAGGTGGCATATCTAGGGCACGTGGTTTCCAGTAAAGGTATCCAACCGGACCCACATAAAGTGAGATCCATTGCCGAAATCTCTCCTCCGTCCACTGTCAAAAAGATTCAAGCGTTTCTGGGAATGGCATCCTACTATCGAAGGTTTATACCAAACTTCTCAAAGATTGCTCACCCCATTACTCAGAGACTGGAAAAAGGGAGGAAATTCGACTGGGATCAGTGTTGCCAGGTAGCTTTTGACCACTTGAAACAAAAATTAACTTCTAACCCAATAGTTTGTCATCCGGATTTCACCAAGCCGTTTCAGCTATATACCGATGCTTCCGATGAAGGGCTCGGAGCCGTATTGGCCCAGAAAGTGGACGGAAAGGAAAGCATAGTGGCCTGTGCTAGCCGGACTCTGAATAAGGGCGAAAAGAATTACAGCGTTACTAAAAAGGAATGTTTGGCTCTAGTGTGGGCTGTACAATATTTCCGTCCCTATCTAGCCGGGGTCCACTTTGAAGTTATTACGGATCACCATAGTTTGCAATGGCTCAGGAAAGTGAAAACGGAAGACGGACTATTTGTCAGGTGGAAGGGGATTTTGGAAGAATACTCTTTTGAAGTTAGACATAGACCAGGTAAATTACCCACTAATGCAGATGGCTAGTCTCGACTACCGGTAGCACCCGTCCTGCCCATTGAACCTCACAGGGAAAACATGACCCTAGATATGGTGACAAAGTAAAGTTTTCGAAGGGAGACTGGAGGGATTCTAAAGATCGGGTCGTACTTGAATTATTCGGAGGCGAAACACATGATTCAAATTCTCCACGGACATGCAGGAAGGGGGGCTCATTTGGGACAGTCTCGGGTTCTGAAACAATTTAATGAAAGGTACTGGACCAAGAGGGCCGACCAGATCGTTAAAGAAGTTGTTCAGAACTGTTTGGGATGCCAGAGGGGCAAAGATGGAAGGGAACCTAGACAGTCACCCGGACATATTACAGCTGGTACACCCTGGGCCAAATTATCCGTGGACATTATGGGACCTCTGCCCAGACAGACAAATAAAAGGTACATCTTGACCTGTGTCGATATCTTTTCCAAATACACGGTTGCTTGTGCTATTCCGGACAATAAAGCCGAAACGGTGGCTAAGATTATCTTGGAAAAGGTAATTTTTGTATATGGCACCCCTGGAGGTATTCTGAGTGACAGGGAAGAAAGTTTAATAACGAGATCTGGCAACACTTGGGAGAAACCTTGTGCTACAAGATACAGCACACCTCCCCGTATTACCCTCAGGGAAATACTGTATGTGAAAGGAACCATAGGGTGTTAGCCAATTGCATCCGAGCTAGTCTGAGCTCACAAAGGGAGAAAATCACCCGAGGTTGGCCGGAACTTCTGCCAGAAATTGTCTGGGGAATAAATACCACGGTTTGTAGAACTACTGGGTATTCTCCTTATGAGATTATCTTTGGCAGCACGCCGAAATTGCCTCAAGAACGATTATTACCCTACTCCAGTTCTTCCGCGCAATATTCCCAACTTGGAAAATATTGGAAGGAACAAGGGGAGCGACGACAGCAAGTTCATGATCATATTGCCCAGCGACAACCTAAGAAAGTCTCCCTGAATAATCCTTATTACCGGGGCAATATATTTTGGTGAAGAGACATGATCCCACCCGAGCTGGTAAACTGGAGGAGAAATACGAGGGTCCCTTCAGGGTTGTAGAGATAAATGGGCCCTATCAAGTGTTGTAGTTGCATCATGGAGATATTGTGTCAGTTACCCATATTCGTCATACCAAACGATATGAAGGTATGCTTCCCCCAGATATGAGCGAGTGGAGTAGCGAGGAAGGGAGCGGAGAGGAGATAGAATCCGGGGTTGATAACCCTGGTACTTCCTCAGCTTGGCCAGACTTTGGAGGTCCTACTCTGAACAGGAACTATTTGGAGGACTCTCCGTTCTGGTGGTCACTGAGTCGTAAAAATCACGAAAGTCTCCCTGAGGTTGGGCCAGAAGGAGAGGTAGGAAGCGAGGAAATCATACTCAGTGGGGAAGATGACTATTATGAGCTTACCGAGGATGAAAAGTTTACGGTCCCAGACAGCGAAGTTTCAGTTTCCCCGAGAGATTTCAATAAGACCTTAAGTAGTGAGGACGAGTGTGTCCGAGACGAGACTGAAACGAGAGACGTATCCTATGAAAGCAAGCGTATAAATGGCTCTCCCCCAGCTAAAGTAAACGAATCTATGAAAAATCCCTTACCAAACGTTCAGGATAAGACTCCAGCTAGAGCGTCTCATTCCATGGGCCCCACCGAGACAATCACTAGTAGTGGTAGGATTAGCCGCCCACCAATTAGGTACCCGGACGAGGCTATAAATAGGACCCCCGGGGCACGTGCCTGCCAATTGCAAGGCCCCATGACTCTCCCCTCTGACCCTCAGTACCGACTCCGTCGACTAGTAGCAATAGTCGACAGACAAGGGCAAAGAATAAATACCACTCGAGCTCTCAAACAGCTTCTTAGTCATCCCGGGAAGGTTATAGTAGCCAAAACTGTCATGGGGAATCAAAATCCTGCCCTCCAGCTACACAGATGTCTCTGTGAGCACAGTGGACTGGTACAGTGGCAGCCAGATAGCAAAACCTTCATGGGAACGGTGTTGCGGCGATCAGGAGCTCGCCTTAAGTTAGTAGGGGGTGATAAAGTAGAAAAGCTCTCCGCCAATCACCGCGACCCCTTCTATATGCTTGCACCGTCAGCTGACATTGACAGTTCTCGGCCACCACATGCCACACCTCCCCAGCCAACCAATCAGCGGCCTCCATTATCGGAGCACCGAGCTGAACTCTCTACCTCACCTCAGAAGTCGCTCTCTTTCTCTTCACGATCAGTTTCCTCTGGTTATACTCGATCCAATACTTCGGTGCCAGCCCTATACTCCCGTAAGCCACGGAAAGATGTTTATAACCAGCTTCCAGGAACTTATTTTGAGGAGAAGAGAGTGGAGGTGGAGGAGGCAAGAATTAAAAGCGAGTGGCCTGCCGCGCGGGCCGCTCAGCCAATCACAGCGCGGGATAGCGGGAGGCGAGACTATAAAGGCTGGCGCGGAGGGGTTACAGGGGTCACTCACCCCTCGGAACTCACCGGGTTAACTTCTTGCAACACGCTTGCTCTCTCTCGCTCGGGCACAAAGGGAAACCAGGAGCCAACCATTCCAGTTACCCTGCCCTTATCTCCAGCAACAACACAGACCACCCCTGATCTCTCCTCACTTTCGTCCACTCGGAGGTTACACCATCAGTATCCTGCCGCCTGTCGTCACATTGCAAGTCTACACACACACAGTCAAGTAATTCAAGAGGGACAACAGACAGTGGACGGGAGTGAGGATTTCCAGAGGAGCTATTGGCCAGCTCTGGGGGTGGATTCACTAACGGTCGTACGATCCGAAAATTCCCTTACCGTTCCCTTACGACTCAACGCTGGTATTAACGAAGCGTCGTAGCGGCCATCTTTGATCGTAGGCAGCCCCTTTTGCAAAGGGTGGTCCGGACCACCCTTACATGAATATGACCCGGATATAGGTACACAAATATCGATAACACAACCCGCGACCATAACAAATTCGTCTGCTGTATAGCTCTTTATGAAACACTAAGTCATTATTGTGGCAATAATAGCGCAATATGATTGTTAACTTATGTTTACAACACCATTAGGGCATTTAATACAAAGTATGATAATAGTTGTATCCTTAATGTCTTATGACAGGTCGAATTAAGCTATGAATAGCCTACCAATGCCAGCCTAGACCTAGTTTGGGTTAATTGATGCACAAATTAATATGGTGCGACAACACGTAGCTTACCATTCGTAGATTTTAACCCTCATTTATTGCGGAAATGTTTTATTCCAACTCCCCACTACCTCTGGGTTAGATTAGGGTAGCCTATTTCCTCAACAAATTTGAAAGTATCACAGGAAAAAAATTATGAAAAGAATTACCCTAGGCCTAGCCTAAGAAAATAAATAATAAATGGTATTGAGATTATTTTTTTGTTTTAGCCTAGCCTAGGCCTAGGCTATAACCTAGGTTTATTTTGAAAATGTTAGGGCTATTTAGGCTAGAAAAGTTAGGCCTATGTATGGTATTTTGGTTAGGCTAGCAATGCCAAGCTTGGTGTAGCCTAAGCATAGTAAAGTAGAAGCCTAGAAGGTAAAGATGGTGTTTGCAGGCGTACCGTCTTCCTTGTTAACTAGCTGTTATTAGTCCCATGCTGGTAATATATTTGATGATGGCAATAAGTCATGGGAGGTGAGGGGGACAAAGCCCCCCTCAACCTATAATTATATCCCATGGCCAACTGTTGGGTAATAGGTTGAGGGGGACAAAGCCCCCCTCAACCTATAATTATATCCCATGGCCAACTGTTGGGTAATAGGTTGAGGGGGACAAAGCCCCCCTCAACCTATAATTATATCCCATGGCCAACTGTTGGGTAATAGGTTGAGGGGGACAAAGCCCCCCTCAACCTATAATTATATCCCATGGCCAACTGTTGGGTAATAGGT